>BLBF01000018.1:64542579-64629831 GCA_015471245.1 Laticauda colubrina | reverse complement strand
GAGAGAGAGAGAGAGAGAGAGAGAGAGAGAGAGAGAGAGAGAGAGAGCGCCCCGCTGCAGTCAATACCTTTTTTGTATATGGCAATGCAAAATATTTTGTTATTATCAGCCTTTTCTATTCCTGTAATGAAAGCTGTTTGTCGTAACCTGAAATTTTATCTTTTACTATGGAAGTCACTATTTATTATTGCTTACACGCTCTGTTGAGAACAGTGGCGTCAGCTTTTATCTTTGTTTTTTGGATTTTTTTTATTATTTAGATGACCAAAGGTCATTGGCAACCTGGCTTTTTATTGTATTTTTTTTCCTTTGTCTTTGTTAAGTTCTATTGGGAAAACCACTGTCTGTGTTTTGGGAGGGAGGGTCTTTTTTAATTGGGTAGTTGTCTGCATTACCCTGTTCATTCACCCATTTTGTCCCTAAACTGAAAAAAAATAAAAAAAAATGCTTAAAGTACATACCATAAGCTTTGCGTATCCTCATTTGACACACTCTGTAAATTTCCCTCAGTGAGAGAAGCAACTTTTAAGAGAAGCCCAGTGGGTTTTCTTCACAGGGCATTTTAATATATTACTAACCTAAAGACCCAGAAAGCTCCCTATTTATACTACAATAAAATATTTTACCCCTGAGGAAATGCTTCTTCAGTTTTATATTGCAGTGAATTTTTTTTAAAGAAATGAGAACTTTATTTTATTTTCCATCTAGATGTTTTCTTTCCTCTCCTTCCTGAGTTTTCCTAAGAATGCATAGCTAAAGACTAAAAGATGAGCAAATTGGTAATGCTCATATTTGCCTGAGAGAGGGTCTATCGTCTTGGCCACTCCCATACCCCTTCTGTTTTGCACTGTCGCATACAATCACTAACATACCAAGTTATAAAATGGTATGCAACCCTGGATGGTGACCTCCCATAATTCCCTCTTCTTTTCCCCAAATTTAAAATCAACTGAAGATCCATGTGATAGATGAATTGGAAATATCTGGTCTCTGCTATGCAATCATAATACAGCAAAGGCAGAAACATTTTAAGGATGTGCAAGAATGCATATTGAAACATATTGGGGTGTGCATTCTAACCCCCCCTCCCCCAAGTTTGCATCTTCGAGTCTCAACATATTGGGAAATTGTTTTGTGATACTTTCTCCAGTTGGAAAACAGACTGGGATAGGAGCTGCTCTTTTTATATAGACTGTACAGTTGATAGGTTTTATCGATATATTGTATATATATATATTGTCTTTAAATATTTGAACTCTGGTTCTAATTACATATAATATATATATATAAGTTTTACAAATACTGCATGTTGCAGCGTCAATTTGCTTTATTAAAAACACATACCTCTGTGATACTGTCTCTTGCTCTTCCTGCACAAATTTCTTGTGTATTTTTTGTTTAAATTTTATTTTAAACTTTATGTTGGTGTCAGTTCATTAGCAGTTTGGTACTAGTTTCAAACCTTGAGATGTCGGTCTTAAAATAACTAATAAAGTAATTTCCCTAAAGCTCACACTAGGGATTTTTCATGGGTTAATTTAAAACTGCCCATGACCTATGTTTAAAGGACTTTTAAGAACTCTTAATGTCCCAGCTCAGTTGTATTTTGGCAGGTATTACTCTGCTATCAAACTGTTCAAATAACACCAATGATCAGCACAACATAAAAAACTGGGATTCCTCCATTCTGGGATTCTGAAGCATAAAATAGCTTGCCAACTATTATATTTTTTTCTAATTTGTACTACTTCAGGGAATCCAACAGCTGCTTTTAATACTAAGAGAGAAACATGGAATGTAAGGGTACAGTTTTGAAACAAGGTTTGTGTGTCTCTGGATATGTACTCACAGATACATACCCATATATGCATGCACTCACATATACCCTCAATACGTACATGCACACCTGCCAGACATAAACATCTGCCAGAGAGACATAAGTTTTATAGAGAAGAAAACAGTTCATGCTGAAATTATCCATCAAAAATCCAGCCATATACGAACTCTTAGCTTTTACCTCAGCATGGATCTAACACCCTATGGACTTGTGAGGTGTTCATGAAGCTTAAATTTTTGCTGTTCTTTGCTGGGAAAGGAGAATTCTTAATGCTTCTATTTTTGGTACAGTATGTTTCCCTGACATGGAAGAGGATGAGAGAATTTTTATTCCTATTAATGCAGGAGACTGCATTAATGATGGTGATGAAGTTTATTATTTTCACATCCTGGTGACTCACAGGATGGGCTGATCTGGCATCTTATAGTAGAATAGGATTGAATTAGAAAAGATTTACATAAAATTGATAACTGCATAAATTTCATTTGAGGACTTTACCTCTTACAGTTCCAGCCATCATACAGCACGAGTTTCAGAAATCCATATAAACATTGCAGGACTTCAGAAGTGAGAACTGAAAAAGATTGTTGCTAGCAGACGTACAGAAGAACTACAGATATACTGTGTTACATCTTACTGAAAGGCTTATTAGTTAATACCTCTTAACATGTTCAACTACCAATTTTCTAAGGCAGGTTCTCAATACAATTTTAATTCAGTGAGTATTATACCTTACAACATGCTAATGTAAATCACGAGGGATGGTTTAGCACATTATTCTTATTTCATAAGCCATAATTGAGCAAACCATACTTCTATTATCTGCCACTCATTCTTCTATCTCTTCAAATTTTGAGTCCCAGGACCTTCAGGCTCTCACCCTTGGCCGCGCCTGCTTCACCTCCAGCCACTGGCTTCAACCCATTCACAGCCAGCTTTCCTCCTCTGCTAGCCCTCCCCCAGCAATTGTCCATGGCCAATGGACCTCTAGCCTTTTGACCCTTGCCCTTAGTTTCAGCCCATTCGCTGAGACACAATTTGTCTCATAGAGTTTAGCTCCATGGGTCAAAAAGCCACCAGCCAATCAGGTAGCAGGCAGCAACCATGGGACTGGGAAGGGTGACTGAGGTGGCTGGAAGGGGGATGCAACTGGGAGAGAGTAAGGGGGAGCAGGCAGACATGTCTGCATGACTTGTGCTGGTATTGGGAGGGGGAAGCAGGCAAACGCTGCTTGCACGCTGCTCCTGTGGGGCTGGGAGTGTATTCAGGCAAACGCTGCATGTGTGCTGATCCTGGAGGGCTGGGGTGATGGCAGAGCTTTGACGGTAAACATGGCTGCTGGTATAGGGGGGGTGTCAGATGACGTGGTGCATAGTGGGGAGAGCAACTGAACTGCCTGTTCTGTGTTAACCCAGAGTCCAGGCATTTGCAGCAGCACCAACCATATGCAAGCAGCATTTGCCTTCAGCATCCCAGGAGCAGCGCGTAAGCAGCGTTTGTCTGCTTTCCCCTCCCTGCACCAGCACAAGCTGCAACAGGCAGCATTTGCCTGTCTTCCCCCATTTGCTCTCTTCCATAACCTGTCACCAATCACATCTCCTTTCCAGTCCCATCAGCCACCCTTCCCAGCCCCATTGTTGCTGCCTGCCACCTAATTGGCTGGTGACTTTTTGTGGAGCTAAACTCTTATGAGACAAAGTGTCTTGGTGAATGGGCCAAGCCTAAGGGCAAAGGTCAAAAGGCTAGAGGCCCATTGGCCAAGGATAACGCTGGGGGAGGGCCAGCAGAGGAGGAAAGCTGACTAGGAATGGGCTGAGGCAGATGGCTGGAGATAAAGGAGGTGTGGCCAAGGGTCCCATTCTGCAATTTTCAACTTTTCTCTAGTGTTCCTTTTAGTTCCCCCATTTCCTAAATTTGATCTATCTTTCTATTCTCAATTTCGGAAGACCATTGTTGCCATTTTAGGGTGGAAGGTTAACTTTTCTAATTTCATGCTATCTTGTTTTTTTCCCCTCACCTTTGCAGCCTTGTAGCCAAAGGTTGATTAAAGTGTGTCAGACAGGTAAATAAAATTGAGCTGTTATTGATTCAAAATTTGAATATATATTATAGAAATGAAGGATGCTTCTGATGATGCCAACAAGAGTCACCAGAGCAGTCCTTTCTGTATTGGATTGCTGGCTATCATGCAGGATTTGAACATTATTTTTTCTATGGTAAGGTGGTAAGGTGATACTAAACTGAAGCCATGAATTTTCCTATTCATACTTTCCCTTTTCTGATCTGGCAAACAACATCATTAGCTCTGCACAAAATTCTTCACAGGTACTTACAGCATCCTAAAACACTTTGGAGCTGCTAAATCATATGTCATGCAGTGCTTAGAGGATTAATAACAAACAAAATTTCATATATATGTTTTCTTTATTATGTATTACTTAGTTTCAACTCTTACATTAATTAAAACATGTTCAAAGCTTTAAAAAAAATAAAATGGTCTTATTTACTGTAGCTTAATATCCTATTTTAATTCTTTTTCAAGGTCTTCAAGTAGAAAGTGATTAATGTAATGTTCATCAACAACTATTGACATGCCTAGTTCCTGGCCAAACTATCTGAATTAAAAGTAACTCAGCAAACAAATCAGAACAATATCCTCATACATTGTGTATCTTCCCAACCATTAAACTTTGGTACAGGCTGAGGTCAAATTAGACCTTAGGTGATAGTTTCGATTGACACAGTAAATTGTACTAAATAACACAACGTTTATGTAGGGAAGTCAATTACCAAACCCAGGGTAGTAATGGTTCTCCATCAATCCATCTTCAATCCCTACAGGTTTTCAGAAATTCATCCTATACTCTCCCCTTGTCTGGGCTTTAATCTGGTTCAAAGTATCCCATTCTCTTCCTGTTATTGGGCTTCTGGCTGATTAATCTCTCTTAGTTTCTTACCAATCAAGTTTCTTGTATTTTGATTTCCCTTCCCTGTATTAGTTTTGTCTTTTCTAATTGGCACTTTACATTTGAATTCCTAAAACCACTTTTAGGTGGCCAAAAAGTAATTCTTTCTTGTTTTTCTCCCATCAAGCCAATCAACCTCTTGTTCTTCCTCATTTTTCTAACTTTCAAAGTTATACACTTTTTAAAGTTGTAATTTACATCCACCTCAAATCTCTAGGCTAATATTTCTTTCCAGTTATCTTACCACTATGTTAGATCAAGTCTATTGAATTTTCCCCCTCTATTAGGACAACTTTCAGTAGTTTTATTTTTCAGTTTTTCAGGATGATGCATAATTTCTCTTCACCTTCTTGACATTTTTAGACTTTATTTTTCATGTCTACTTTTGCAGCAGAATCTTAAATTTTATCTAAGTTTGTACTTCCATATGTATCGTTAATGCAGAATTAACCCAGTTCTGTGATCCAAGCAAATAGTACAGATTTAATCCAAACACAGGTATAGTTTTCTAGGTCTTAGGTTAGTCTCTATTCAGATTGAGACATCTTTTGTAAGATATGGGGGTCAGAATATCTTTATTACTCTTTTCAAGTGTTGTCTACAAAAGTTCTTTCAAGGATCTTATATGTGATAAGTTGAATCATCAACTCACGTTCCTGCAGTGCCCTATGGTACTTGTTCCTGCATTATATGTTACATCATGCATTTGTTAGAACCTATGGATCTTCCACACTATTCACTGAAGACTATTCAAAATTTTACTCCAAAAATGATGGGAAAATGCTTTTGTATCCTTTTGGTTCCAGTACAAATTGCCTTTAATCCTGCAGACCTTTACAAACTTGAGGATGAGCAACCAAGGAGAAAATGATGGAAAAGTAAGGAAGGATTAAAAATTGGGAGTAATTGCATATGATTTATGTTATGAAGTTAAGCTTTCTGCTAGCTTAACTGTCATGGTGTTGGTGTTAAGGTGAGCCTGATGAATTTGAAACTGACAAGACCAGAAACTTTCAGAAGACTGGCGAACCAATGGATTGGACCATTAAATGAAGACGTGGATATGGTGACCTGCTTGCTGTTTTAGCCTTGCAAAGGCTTACAAGTGTTTCTAGATCCTTTGCTTATATTTTTTCCTGTATTATTTATTTATGTGTAGCTCACTGAGAGCCTGAAGAAAAGAGGCTGGAGATTAATAATGCTGCAATAATCATGTTTGGTGGATTAATCACTTAGTAAACTGTATGAAAGCCATAGGGAATGTATGTGACTGGCTGTCTCTTAACCTGGGCTTTACAAAATAGGTAGGTAATGTGTGTGTAATCCTGACATGGAAAAATAGGCCTTTACTGCAGCACAAGGTTAATGGAAGAGTAACATCCTGTTTTCCTTCACTACGTGTATAAAGTATGTTAGTGCAGTGTTCCTGCAGAATTTAATACAGATATTAATTTTGCATAATGCCCTTCCTTTATGAGGGAGAAGTGTTGGTCAGGTTTCAGTATGGAATATCTGTCCCAGACTTTACCACAGAACCATGTGTTTAGCTTCACATCAAAAGGAAAATAATCTGAGTGCTAGCAAATTACTGAAATCATAATGGCAATGCTGTTTGAAGACTTCAGTACTGATCAGTTCAATTACTATTTTCAGTACTAGTATTAAACATTTCAACAATATCTTGTACTTGCTTTTATGAATGTCTGTAAAGATTTTAGAAGTCTTTTCATTGGTCATCTGCTGTGAAAGAGCTATTATTTCAGTTTCCATTACCTTGCACATTGCACATGTACAGAATGTGATACAGAAAACTGTCAAACTGTATGTCTTGTCTTCATTTCTGAGGCTATTTGATGTATGTATGTATAGCATATATTTTATCTGTAAACATGATGCCTTGAAATAATTAATCAACCATATTTTCTTCAAATAGGAGAATTGGCTTGGACCACCTGAGAATATAGACAGATCTTAAATACCCTGAAAGTTTAATTATAGCATCCACATTTGCTCTACAGTTGTACGATAATAATTTTCCAAGCCAAGTCAATTATGGTAACATCTCAATGATACCTGCTTTTGTATCATTGAGATTGTATGGGAGAGTTGATGGAGATAGAGTAAAACCACTAAGTTCAGAATTCAGACCTTCCACAAGAGTTAATTCATTTAGGTTCTCGTCTCATCCATCACATGCTAACTTGGCTGCATGGAACAAGGCACTTTCCTCCTCCTTCACCATTGTTTTCTATATTGTTTAGCAAAATAAATCTTCCCAAAGGTTTTCTTATAAAGACTTCGTTAAACTAGAATTCCAATGGCCTTTCAGATTTCTCATACTTAACCTTAACGAAGTGTCTCCCATTCTTGTGTTTTAGCTTGCACAGAGAAATAGAAAGCCCAGGGCCATACAACAATTTAAGGACAACCAGACAAATTCACAATGTACCTCAGGTTAAAGAACCTGCTGTTTTCATGTGAAATATGTAAGTACAGCAGATGACAGCACCTAGCCGCCTTGGCTGATTCAATGAAAACTAAGTAGGGACAATCCTAGTTAGAGTTTTAAATGAGAAATCACTGGGAAATCACTGTAGGCTGTTCTGGGAAGAAATTCCAGAAGGTGATAGTAAATAATTTTCCTATTGTTGGCAGGACAATTGCATGAACATCTCTGTACTTAACTAGGAGTCAAATGTAATTTGAAGGAGTCTTTACCATTCTTAATAGATAAATGAAGCCCAGCCAGTGTTGTCGTCATTTCAATTTGACTACATGATAACATTTTTAAGAAAAAGAAGTAGATTTTACTCCAAAGTAAAATCATGGGATTTTTTTTTCAAGTTATTTATTAATATTCCTTACATTAGGTTGTGAACCTTTGTTGGATAGATACTAAAATCTGCATACCTGAATAATAACAACATTGCTCAAACACTGAATGTTATTAAAATGATTTTTTTAAAAAATTTCAGTTCATACTTTTTATGCTATATATTTGAGTACATCACAATCTAAAATAGAGTTACTATGATAGTTGTGAATTACTTTCATGATGTAGAGAATTAGGTCTGTTGGGGACAATTAAGGCAATAGTGGAAAACAACAGCAAGATGCCACCTAAACAAAGAATGAAACAGCTGTGAGCCTTCAATGTTTTTTCTGCAAATCTCAGTTTTTTTAATCATTATTAGCTGTGTTGGCTAAAATTGTGAAAAATTTAGTTCATCAATATCTAGAAACCCACAGTTTTAAAAACTTAAAGAACAATTCATATCTGACATGGAATTCTATACTGCAACTTTGCTTCCTATTTATAAGCTGCATGGAAATTAAGTCCACGTTTTCAAGATCCCATAGTATTGTTTAAATAACAAGAAAAGGTAAGGAAGCTGATCTACAGGAACCAAGCAGAGTAGATTAATAAAGTTTTTATTAGACAATGTATTGTGGCCTGAAAGCCAAAACAAAAAAATAGCCATGTGAAATGTGACATTTTCTAGAAGTGTGATGAATTAATGGCATTATAGAAGCATTAACTATTGAGGCCACTTAATATCTGTTAGATTCCTGAAAGTGAATTCTAATGGTAGCCATAATGCATTCTGAAGTTGTGCCAACATTCTATATAAGCTTGACTGGCAAGCTTAAGAAACATTTTGATATTTATTTCTGGTGAAAAAAAATGAACAATGTGGTTCAAGTGGGTGGAACATATAATAACATCTTGTGAACATTTGAAAGCCATTGAATCTCAGGAAGGCAAGCCATTTCTCAGAAAATTTGTCACAATCCTACTACAATATTCAAATGAAAGAAGACTCTGAAAGCCATTTTATGCTACAGTCCTGATTCCCACAGATATATTCCACTTGGGCTATATCACTTCAGGCGGCAGAGTAGAAGTCATTTGTATGATCCTATGTATAAAATGCATATCAATGTTTGCATAACATTACTGCTGAAGTAATTTTTTACTGCACAGAAATGATAACATATCATATCAACCCTCAGAATTAGATCACTGAAATTTCATGCTAGAAATGATCCTGAAGAGCCAAATGGCTCCAAGAGACAAATGGCTTGTCTTTATCAGAGTTACCAAAGTTTTTCATGTATTTGATCAGAATCATATCCTGTGTAATAGACATTAACACATTGCTGTGACTGACTTTGGGATATGAGAACGTATCATAAGATTGTTCTTTTAATTAAGGAACTGCTCTGTGTTGTTTAATGAGGGAAGCAGCACACATGATCTTGCCACATGATCACATGATGTCTTTCTGGTGCAGTTCCTCGTATACTGCAGCATTATGAATGAAGAACATCCCATGCTTCCAACACATCCAATACATAACCAAATGTTTATCTTGGTGCAATCAGTTGGATGATCTTTATGGATAAATCATCAGATTACAACAGTGTCACTGGATAAGACCAATCTAGTGGGTAGGGGGGACCAATAAAAGCATCATTTACAAGAACCATAATATGGACGGAATTCTCCAAATCTGGATTCTACATCCACAGTTTCTACTAAAGTCAGCAAAGTTTGAAGGCCACAAGCATGTAAGCCCATGTCTCACATCATGGGAGCTGCTAATGGGCTTGGATGTCAGCATTTCTCAAGAAACAAGTATTGATTTGATGGCAACTTGTCTTGTCATGAGATTATGCTATGTGTTAGGTTAGACCTAAAAGCCCTGATCCAGCAAAGGAGATTCAGGTATGAATAGCAATAGCACTTAGACTTATATCCCCGCTTCATCGTTCTTTATAACACTTTCTGAGATGTTTACACAGCATATTGCTCCTAACAATCTGCATCCTCATTTTACTCTCCTTAGAAGGATGGAAGGCTGAATCAAACTTGAGCTGGTTGGGATTGACCTCCCGGCAAAGTTAGGAGAGTTAGCCTGCAATGCTGTTTTCTAACCACTGTGCCATCACCGCTCTATGAATGCAGGCTTCTTTGTGGTGAATCCATATGTATAAACCACAAAATGCATTTAGGCCCATAAAAGTGGTTGAATGTGTCTCTACAAAATTGACCAATGGGCATATTGATCCATGACCTTTTGTTGTGAGTGACTAGGTACATAAGCTGGATTGGGGCACTGTATTTTTCTGCTTAATATAGGAGATTGTTAACTTGAGAGGTGCAAGGTAATCAAGTAAAGTATTGCCTAGTGTGCTGCATCCTCTTAATTGTAAACACAAATGCTTTGACTTTCGGTCCATATTACACCTTTCTTTTTTCCCTCCTCTGTCCCCATTTTTTTTTCCTAGGTTGGCGTAGCGCCCAGGGAACTCCCGATGTGTGGCAAATTCCGGATGGAAGCTCAAGGACGCTTAAATTCTGAGAGAATTTGAAACGCAATGGGGATTTGCACCACGTATGTGAAATCCAAGTGGGGTTGGATGTTTGGTTAGTTTTGTGATGCTATCTGACTGAACAGCATCAAAGCCAGGATATTTGCAGACACCTCTCTGCCGCCTGTCCAGAAGACTTTCTATTTATATATTTTTAACAAAATAACAAAACCATGTCACTGAGGAAAAAATCTTTCATCAAGGGCTTTCTTATATATATCTATATTCCTTTATTTGACAATCTTATATGCCATTTTGTTTCTAGAATGGCAATGAGAAAGCCACCTAAAAATAATAAGGGTGATCCAATAAACAAGGAGTTATTAAATCAAAACCTTTTATTCAGGCAAATCTACATTTCTCATTTATGATGTCCAAAGCCTGAAAGAACACACATTTTAAAAACCTTTAAAGTTCAGGAAAGCTTTTTCCCTGGATCTTTGAATTTCTACATAAGTCACAGAGGAGACTATAGTTCAGGTGGGGTGGGCACCCTATGGGTTGCATGTGATTCCCAAGTCCACTTTTTTCAATTCACTGAGTCTGTCAAGATCATACAATCAACATTTGGTGGAAACTACCAAATAATGATGGTGCCAATTCTCAATGAGAAATACATGAAAATAGGTGTGTTAATTTCTGATAAATTTAATGCACCGATCAAATTTTATCCTTCCCAGCTCCTCCTACCCACAGAAAATCTTCTCTGGTGATGTTATTACATCACTGCACAATCCACTGCAGTTGTAACAACCACGGTCCTTGGCCATGGAAAAGTTGCAAGACTTGGACAGATGAATTTTATGAGGTCTAGTTCAATATAACAATTTTTTTGACTTTACTTACTACTGCATAAAGAGACAGCTCTCTTTTTAAAGTATATGCTGAATATTTCAAGGCCAATTTTAGGAATATCTGACTGAAACTTTTTATCCACTTTGTTTAATACCTATTCTTCAGTTATGGAGAATGCCAGAAGGGAGACAACAATAAACAAGAATTATTTAGCAACATCTAACAGCCAATGCTTGCAATGACATAATGGTATGCCAGCTGATGTCACACATGAAAAAAATGCTCCCATTGATTTCTGCTGGTTTATTTTGTGCATACTAGTAGCCAAAACTCAATGAAAAAGCAACAGACATCATAATGAAACATGTCTTCCCTAACTAGTCAAAGTGGAATACTATTATTTAGCCCTTTGGAAGTTTTAAACAAGTGCCTGTTAGATATGATCAACATGAAGTCCAGTCATGGAAATGGCCATCTTCTTTTCACAGAATATGTCCCAGTGTTTCTTAAGGGAATATTTGAATTATAACTCCCTTTAGAGTGCTTTTCCTTCTTCTGGTGAAGCCCCATATCTTTGCTTTTCTCATAAGATACGTGCTATAAGTTGTTTGAATAAGAAGAGATTTAAAGAGAAGCAGAAAGCTGGCAGAAGCAGCCACTGCAATGGCACAGGCCCTGAATATCTGGGGGTCTGAAATACATTAGAAGCCTGATCTTTTCTTATGGAAGCGGGTTCTTTGCATGAACTGGTATGAGAAGACAACTGGTGTCCTCTAAATATTTTTGATTACAATTCCCCAGTCTTTTGCTGATAGGAAGTTCCAAAACATTTGGCAGAAGCAATATGCCTACTCTTGTTGAAAAATTAATAGATAGACGGAAATGAAATGGGCCTGGAATTTGAGAATTTGAAGGGAGGCTTCTAAACAATTAATTCAATTTCCTGTGATGTAAGAAATTAAGTGCCAAAGTAACTCTTGCAGATTATTTTCCCCTCCTCTATCTGGAGGCCTCCAGTGAAGCAGAACCACTAACCTTCCAGATCCTTGGTTCCATTATCAAGACAAGAAGTTTTTACTAGTGTAGAAGTGAAATCTGTCATTCTTATGATAAGTCTGTTGTGCTGCCTTGATCAGCATGGAATATATGTTTTCTATCTTCTTTTGATAGTCCTTAAGGTTTGAATTTCAGTGATTAATTACAAATCATTGATCCCTATCATTGATCCAGCAATTTTGATATCCTATGCTATATTGACAAGCAACATCTCTTGGCATTTCAGAGGAAGTCTCTCAACTTTATCTGGAGATCCTTTCAAATTACTACTTCAAAATTAATAAGTTTTGCTTGCTCTTGATTATAGCCACTTGGTACATGTTTATTCCATGCCTAAGACCTACAAAGAATCTGGATTGAGTAGTGGAGGAAGAAGCAAGGAATTTTGTATCCTCAAATCTTATTTTCCTGCAATTATTTTTTTCTACAGAGGGCAACTCTTTCAAAGGACAAGTGAAGCTGGGTCATTACAACTATTTTTTCCTTCAACCTAAATTGATTGGTGGAAAGGATAGTTCTGACAGATGATAAAATAGCACATGGGGTCTAGAGAAGGATAGACATATAATTCTTTTTATCTCAAAAAAACTTTTCTATGCTTTCTCTGTACCAGTTCCAAGCTGACAGGCAGTTTCTCTTGGGATAGGGAATTGTGCTGCAAAACAGATTTACAGCAATCCATGCCATTGCTAAATTTGTGGATGCTTTAAAAAAATAAATAGACAGGAGAGAGGTTAATCCACTGCTGATGGCATTCTCCTGATTTGAAGAGGGCCATTGGCAGTTGTTCCTTATATTAGGAAAGGAGGTTCCCATTGGTAACAAAGAGAGTTCTCTACTGATGCAAATAGTAGTGCCAGGGATTTGCTATTCAACCTTGTGCTGATTCAAACTTCTTACATCTCAAAAGTCAAATTGATTGAATTCAAACTTTTAAACCAATCTGAAAAATGAATTTGAGTCAACTGTTGTATTCAGTTTCAAAGTTAAATTTAGAACCATTTCCAAATTAAATCTCTGGATAGTGTATTTGCATAGCTCCAATAGCTGTGTTTTGGGAGCCAGTTACATTGGTTGAACCTCAATATAATTGCCTACAACATAGGCCTAAAAGACACTCTAGTTTAAAAAAAATCTGGAGAGAAGAAAATTGTCTAAAAATACATCTGGCACAAATATTGCCCTGAATTTTTGAGCCCATCCACTGTTTTTTGAACCAAACTTGAAAAGAGAATGGAGACAAAATTTTAACAGTCCTCCAACACAAGACCTATAAGTCAGGAGTGATATACGGGTGTTAGGATATATGAACACATGGTGTGCTGGGAAAAGATACTTTGCCCCCCCTCCCCTATCACCATCAGGCTCCAGTATGTGTATCTGAAATATCTGAAATGGATATGTAAAGTATTCAGCTGAACATGTTTACAGTGTCTGCATGATCAGGAACTTTATCAAAATTTCTTCTAGTGAAAGTTTCATAATTAAGTTCAGCTAATGTGGTACATTTCGATTTCAGATCATCCAGATAAATAGGGATGTCACAGCAGAGGAAATGAGGCTGCAGTATGTTTCTTGTTATCATCCATGCTTGTAAGTTTTCAGTGTCAGAGGAGGGCTTGGGATGTGCACAGGATTTATATTTGCCCTCCCTTAAAAATTTGTATATGCATGGGTTGCTAAGCCAGGTTTGTGAATGTAACTGATCATTGCCCCAATTGGGGGGAGGTAAAGGAGACTGGTTGGTTTATACTGAATCAGTTCATTGGTTCATGTTTATTACTGTCAACGCTATGCTAAGTGGCTGTGTTTCTCCTCCAGAGGTCCAATCTGCTAATCCTTTTTACTGAAAGTACCAAGAACTAAACTATGAGCCATGCGACTAGCATGCCTCTAAATTATCATACGTTTTTAAAATCTACGTTTCCAGATTAAATCTGAAACAACCTATATTTTCACATCCTACAGTTTACAGCTCTAGACAGCATATGTTTGCAGAAGTATTGAAAATCATTACTACAATTCCATATTCTCGTCATCACATTGATATTCTTGCCTAATTCTGTGTGGGATTCCAACTGTCTTAATTTATTATTTGTGTGCAACTAAGTGATGCTTATTGTGATGTATTGCTTTTCTGTTGCTTAAGTATGTATTTGGGGGACAATGGGGTAGGTGGGCTACTTTGTTTGGAAAAATAACAAACAAATGAAATCTAAGAGGTGTTTGTGTCAGACTGTGATTGTATAACTTGTTCTTTGGGGAAAAATAAGTGACAAAAAATTAATACATTTCTTAGAATCTATTTTATCAAGGAAGCTTAACCTATTCAAGGAAAACACTAAAGAAACACCAAGTTACTGAAATAAGAAATACTAGTTTAGACACTCTCATATGGAAATTTGATTGTATTAGTAGCCTAAAATCTTGTGGTTTGGATAGAGGGATGAAAGAAAACAGTCACACAATTCTTATGAGCCTGAATGAAACTGGACAACATAGAAAGAATGGTCTGGAAAATGAAACAATTGGTGCTGGAATGGCCTACATACTTTAATTGAAGCTAACGTATTCTGGACCAAATCATGGATGTAGCTGGAGAAATACTGTGACACCCAAAGTTACTTCTAAATATTTGGAATAAGCCAAGCCATATGCTACAGAGAAGGCAACTCCCCTTTTCTGATTTAATGTTCCATTTGCCTTAAGTAAGATTTTAAATTACTGCCTTATAAATGAATTCAATACTCTTTTAGGACAGCAATGTGGGCAACAGTTCCCATTAGGTGTTCCCCATATAGACCACTACATTTGCGGAATTCCATTAAAAATGAAGGTGAGTGGAAATCACATGGGAAGGAATAAACCAACACAGCTTCCAGATCCACTTTCCCATACAGGCATGGTTTCTCCACGTTACTTTACCTACACAACTTTACCTACACAACTAGGTAACTTGAACAATGTGGAATGAAGCTATAGAACTCTAATCCAAGTCAATTCTAAATTTAGAAAAAAACATGAGGAATTTAATGAGACACATCAGTCTTGCAACATGTATAAAGGCATAATTAAGCTCATCAAGTTAAAAAGTGGAAAAGTAATTTAACTAGTTACGCTGAACTTTATTGAAAGGTTTTGTTTTCATTAGAAAAGTAGTTTGGTTCATAACGGCCCAAACAAGAAAAAGCACAATACATATACAAAAAAGAAAAACGAAAATGAAAAAAAGTACTTTAACATTGACAATATTTTATTACATTTTAAGTTCTTAAGTAATCGTGTTTTCCCTTTTTAACAGCAATCACACCTTGGGTCCTAAATATCTATTTCATTTCCCAAAAATTGGTCAGTTTGCAACAAGATTCAGAAAGATTAAATAAAAATAAATTGACACCCCTCCCCCCGATACACCACCACCACCACTGTATTTCTTTGATTAAATTACCTTGCTTCTAGAATCCTTGTCTCTACATGCAGTAACCAAGTCTCTTAGCAATAAAACATAGCAAAGGTTAATCTGTTTGTGACAATTTTTTCCCCGCCCTCCAACCTTAAAAATTGCATTGATTAAGTCATCACAAGCTGTTGGTGGGTTAATATAATTTTTATAGGATGCTAATAGAACATAGCAGACCGCTCATTAAAGCACACTGATTTCAGTTGCTCACAAGGAATTGCCAGAACAGGAACTTGAAAGATATACAGCCACATTCTTCTGCCAGCTTCACATTGGAACTTGTTGGATAACCTGAATACCTAATAAGTCTTGAAGCATGGTGGCTAGAATATTTTGTTCTGAATGTGCTGAGTGACCAATAATATCAGGAAAAATTGAAATGAGTACCTTCCTTGGTTTTTAATATTCTGCTTAACATGCCATTTATTAAGCATCCTGGATTTTAAAGTCAGTCCTTGCTGTTTTTGACCACATGGCATGCTAGAATTTATTGCAGGTACTTTTCCCTAATTGAGGGATGTTTTGCAATTTCAAAAATATAAAAACTTTCACTATGTTTCTCATCATTCAAGTGGACAACATGCACAGCACTGGCCCTCATTACATGCCACAATCTCTCCAATGTATAGACCCAACAGACCACTGTGGAAGCCACATCCATGCTTCTGCAGCTTCACCTGAAGGCAGCTTTGCTGGGATTATTGTTACATTGAGAAGGAACCATAAAACCTTAAAAACCATGCATCTTATTGCACAGAAACACATGATATCACTCTGAGGACTTCAGCTAACATGATATTGTGACAAATATTTTTCTGAGGTCTCAACAAACTTGGGTACCAGAAACTGGCCAGGTGGACCTGAAGGTATTGATCCCAGTTTCCAGAATAACATAAGAATCACAAAGTCTCAAATCCATGTATACTACAAATAAGGAATATCTGCAATAGCTCATAAGTAGATGAACAGGAACCAAAGTTTTTGCACTATAGTCTGTGACCTGGAATGACAGGATCCAGAGCAGAAATAAAGACTGATGCAAAGATACTGGTGTTTCAGGGTTCATCTGACAGCTTGGGCTGTGTGGTATGAATTGCTAAATGTCCATATTGATTGGAATTACTGAGAGATTTAGTTCAACAACATCTACAAGTGTCCGTACTTAACTACTGATTTTAAAAATATGACAGCCATTGAAATATGGCTGTCCGAAGACAAAGGCAACATGCTTTTGGAATAAAGGTTCCAAAATGTGAAATACATACATTTTCCCTGCCTAAATTATAGATGTTGAGAGGATGGAAGAGAGAAGCTGGCAGTCTTGAGGATGAAGCCAAGAAACCACCTCCCGCAGTTATTTTGTATGTTTCTTTTTTTTTTTTCAGGAGATCATAATGCAAAGCCACTAACTATCCATATGAAAATCTAAAATGCAAACACTTCCTATAACATTACAAAATGCATTGACCCATTGTGTAAAACCTAATATTGTCTGAGTAATAAGCCCTAGTTTTACTCATTATAATGAATACAGCTTGTCACAGTTTTTTTCAGTTTTCTTGATGTGTTTTATTTAAAATGCTTTTGAATCTGAGAAACAGTCTCCTGTGAAGTATCCTCTTATTTTTGCTGAGCTTAGAGATTCTAGTTAGTGCATCTGATTCTACAAGAACTTTATCAGAAACACCGAAAAGGAACAATGATCAAAAGAGCTGGCCTGCCAAGAACTCTGTAGTCTTGCAAACTAACAATCAAACCTATTACTGTGGGATGAAAACAATAGGATGGGAAGAATAGTTGTGGGGATGCCATGGGGACTTTCCATCTTACCCACTTGCCCTGTTTTCAGTCCTCAATTATTACAGGACTGTTTTTTCTTCCAGTTGTTGGCAACTTTTTTTATCTATAGTGAGAGGATAAAGACCTTTGTCCTGTTCGTTCTGAAGACAGACCTTAGACACAGGACTTCCGGGAATTAATGACAGATGGCTTGCATGCCTGAAGCTTGGACATTAACACATCTTTATTGAATAAGGTTTAATAATTCAATAGTTTTTGAGTGAGATTATTGTGTGCTTGCTCAAAAAAGTATCAAGAATCTTATAAGATATCTGTCTGCTTATTAGGCTTATAGGGAAAAAAAATATGCAAAAGACATGGAGTCACTAGCATTGAGATTAATTAGCTAAAGTTCTACAACACCAGCAGCGATATAGCCACTACAAGATCTCATGGGGACCAACACTGGCATCAGTGTCTCCTTTGGCATCACCACTCTTGCTCTTCTGCAGTTACTTTCTTTTGTAGTTTCTTTCTGTAAAAGTGAAAGATCTGATTATGCTGAAAATGAGACACCACTCTCCAACATAACATTGGTTTCCAAACTGAGCCTTGAACACTCTGCTATTATTCCCATCTGTCCCAGGGTTGGGAAGAACAAAAGGGCAAGCTTCCTCACCAGATGCCTTCTGGGAAATGGGTGGTTTGTGACAGTACATAGGTCCACGTGAAACCCAATCAATACACTTCAGTGAAGTGCATCAATCAGTTCATAATGGCAAAAGAGCTAGTGGACAAATCACTGACCGGATTGGCTGCTTCATTTTTACAGAAGCAGCTTGTGTGTGTGTGTGTGCCCAAATTCACTGTTGCCAAACAAAGCATCATAAGTGCCCCGTTCAACCAACATGAGATAGAATGCTTTGGTAAACATTGGGCTGAAGCCTTTGCTGAAACAAATTATTTAAAGATTTGCATGCCAGACAAGCTAACATGGCAGCTATTTTGTGAGTAGGCATGTCTTCACATAGGAGCCATTTTGTAATACAGAGCAGGCATGATGTAAAAATTCTAAGTCAATCCAAAATTTTGCGTGCTTTGTCCACCTTTTTATTGTCCTCTCCAAGTTAAACTCTCCCTTCAATGCGTTTATCATTTTAAAAGAAAAAAGAGCAAGTGACCAAACAAAAGGGAAAAAATAGACAAAGGAAATTACCAAGATTGTATTGCTGGTGCTCAGGATATCATTAAGAAATAAAACAAAGTACTTTAAGTTACCTTAACAAGGTAGGAAAGGATTTGAATATCTGAGCTAAGTGCTAAAAACCTTCAGTGGAGCCTTTTGGGGTTTAGATCTTTCTACTTTCCTATGTTGCTTGGTCTGAAAAGCCATAAAAGTACAAGTCCAGTCTGGCCTAAAAATCAAAACCCTAAAAACAGAAAGCAAGATCTCATGATGTTGGCAGGTAGCAGTAGATTAAATGGCAGACACAGTCATTCATCTCAACACAGTCTTTCCCACTTCTAAGGCAAGACATCTTTGACCATCATACTTTGCATTTCTAAATTTGCATCTATACCTAAATTCTTAGATTATACAAATATATGCCCTCTTATGGCAATACTGTTCTTCTATTTTGGTGATGTGCATAATTGGACAGATGATCTCCTATGGAAGGTGCCTTGCTGTTGTTCCAGAACCAAAATGTTCAGGGAAGATGTGTGTTAAAGCCTACAATTAGAAATAAGCCATGATAGGAAAAACAAACAGGTCTTCGAGGCTCAACAATATTCTACCTTAAAATCAGCCTTGTTGTTTTACTTTGTAAGTAGTACAACAGTTATACTTTCATTATCTCCAATTCATTCAAAGCCAGAACATTATGAGCACAGCACAGGCACACTTCTATTTTTTTGAGTAATGCTTGCAGATAACCACAAGTCAATATTTCCCTTTTCTGACCAATAGCTGAGCATGAAGAATTATCAGCCAATCAACGCTCACCTGTCAGACTAAGCTTCTTGCACTGACAGATCTGTAATTTATCACACATGTTTTCTTCCTGTTCACAAAAGTAAAAGAGAAGGCACTTCTAGTGTTTCAACCTGTGCTAAGCCAATACATTTATTTTGCTTTTCCAACACCTAATACTGGTGTGCCAGCAATTCTTCATTGGAATTCTATTATTTAATCATGCCAGCTTGATTGGGATTGATAGCCCCATTTCTCTGGTGGGACCCAAGGAGCCAGGAGCCAAAAATATCTACGAAAAGTGTGCAGAGCCTGAGCCTTTTTGAAGAATTACAACTCATATGAAATCTCTCAACTTCTTCCTACTCCTCCTCCTCTTCCTCTTCCTCCCTCTCCAAATATACCATTGATAGTCCATTTGCAAATTGATTTATTTCACATTTTGGGAAGGAAGTGCAATTAAATAAAAATTTAACTTTAGGAATAGCCTTTTAATATAAATAAAATATATCCTTCCCAAATGCAAGAAAAACAAGACCTGTGTTTCCATGATAGAGCACTGTTCAATTCTGTCATCTTCACTTTGCCTACTGATGCCCTTTGCATCTCTCCTCTCCACCTCCCGCTGCTCTGGCCAGCAAAACATTGATTGCTTCTGGCTTAATATTATATATATAAGTATAGCTCATCGACTAGAAAATTGCTGTGCTGGGAGCTGACATTTTGCATAGTTTGAAATACAAATGTAGAAATTACAGAAAAATCATTGTTTTCAAAGTCTAAATTGAGATTTTAAAATGCATCAGAATTAAAAGTTTTACAATTTAATCATGTCTCTTATCTATGGCATAAATTCTCTTACCTCTTGACATCATGCAGAGACATTCCCTACTGCTCCGGAATTTTCCTTCCTGGTGATGTGCCAAATTTCTGCCAAAAGATTGCATTCCAAAAAATTGGAGTAGGTTTGGGGGCACTGGTGAAAATGAGAAAAGGATACATCTCTGGTAGCAAGGATAATGAGCATTTGTAATTTCCCACATTGGTTGTTAATTTCTTTTAATTGCATATTATTTCTCATTAATACCTGTTGCCACATAAACTTGTGTGTCTCCCTTAATACACCACAAAGAGCTGAAACCAACCTGCATTTTTTTTACTTCTGTTGAACTTGACACACCCCAAACATGCAGGAAATATCATGGCCCAATTGGTGCTCACTGTTAAGGTTAGGGTTAAAGGATTGAAAGGGCATCATTCAATCAATATCCCAATGTCCTACCCCTACTGCTATCATTCATCCAAAAATAACAAAAATTACTTAAAACACAAAAGGTTACTGAAATGAACTGCTATTTCCCCTTCCATCCATGGTTTCAATTCATGGTATTTGTATAATTGGGAAAATTACTGAGTGGCTGTTACAATATGGATTTGGAGTTCATTTTGACCTAGCACAAAATGTGATTTTCTACAGTGTTGATAGGGGATGAGTTAACACCATTGCCTGTCCAGACACCCATCACAAGTACTTACATTTTCTCATTTTTCGAAGCTAGAAAATCAGGGTTGTAAGTTGCACAAGGTGAAGTCTAAGCAAGCTGAGCATTTGGCTCCCTTCCACAACATTCAACAGGGGAGTATGGGGGGGGGGGGGGCAGCAGGGGATTAGGGATATAGGCCAAGAAGTCGGAGCAGAAGTTCTGGTCCCTATTTCTCCACAGAATACTGATTATATAGAAAGACAAATGCCTGCATCTTTTGGAATATCTTTTGAAAATAGATGTCTTGCAACTAAGCACACCATTGGGATGTTCACATAAGCAGCCTTCATACAAAGAGTTGTATATATTATTGATGTGTCTGGCCATATGGAGCACACTTAAGAATCACTCTGTCACTATAAAGAATTAAATCTGTGTACATGCAGGACACCCATTATATGTAACAGAACCGTGTACACCTATGTCACCGTGTGCCCATGATACCAAATGAACAGGACATATGGTAGGAGTAACAAGAGCTGGAGGATGGGGTGAATTATGAAACAGCACAGGAGGAAAGACTAAACCTCCTCCATTAAAGCCTTGACTCCAGAAGAACTAGGTATAATAGCTTGAAATGTACCTGATCAATTTCTAAACAGTTTATGGACTCATTCCCAAACAATTCAAAGTACTGAAATTTATCTTTTAAATTCTTCACCTGTTGGGATTTGGTTATCAAAAAAACATTTACTTCTATGAAACTGGTCTCCTCCCAAGAAACACAATAGGTAATAACAAAGTTGCAGGAACAACTGCCACCTTATTTATAAAATCCTAGATTCTGGCAAATTCCTTTATATTTTCCCACACTTTTAATTGTTAACATCATGTTGATTTTTATCACAACTGTTTTATGTACTATGTAATATTGTTGGAAATACTATTAGGATTGTTTTTAATTGTGTAATTTTGCATGAATTTGGGAAATGCTTGTCCTGAAGGGTGGCCCAGTAATTTAATAAATAAATACAATTCTTTATTTCGATGACAATGTTGCTGCTGGTGGTAATAGTCTTTGTATTTTATTGCACCCTATCGTCTTCTCTCAGTATCTGTCTTTCTACCACTTTCAGAAGAACTCTTTGAGGCGGGTCATTTATTTATATTTCCCAAAAATAAATGCATCCATTCACTTTGTGGGCATGATTTAAGGGTTTAAGAATGTCCAGTTAGATTTAATTACCATTAGAGCTTAACAGCTTCTCATATGTTACACAAAGGTACATTTTCACAATCAGGGGAGGAACATGTTCTATGACTTGCCTGCTGTTCACCATAGAGGCTAATCTGCTTCCTTTGCAATCGCAAATGGTAGGCTTTAAATCAAAAGGTTTCAAAGTAATATTCAGCCAAGTTCACAATGAGGTGGGGGACGTAGGGGTGGGAGGAGGAGGAGGATGGGTCAGGGAGAAGAGTTTCTGATAGATGTTTTGTAGATTTCCAGGAAAAGAAATTTTGGAATGAAACTATGAGGAGATCTGTCACAATTTCACTGAATATTCATTATTTTCCAGAATATTCATTTGAAGTATTCAACATGATTCATTGAAAGCTTTGGTTTCTAAAAAAGAAAGAAAGAAAGGGAGCAAGAGAGCAAGAGCTGAACACTCAATTCAGATCCTATTGGATGCTTATGGCCCCTTTTCTCTCTCTAAGGTCATGTTCTTGGGCTCTATTATTATTTTTATTATTACTATTATTATTATTTTGCCAAGGTAATTATTCTTAGAAAAGAAGAGCTGTGGATGTTGGGAGGGGAGAATAACCTTTCCGCATGATTTCCTTTTCATGGGCTAGTTATTCTTGAATTTACCACCTCTGCTGGTATGGAGACAATATATAGCATATACATAGACTTCAGGTAGATGTGGCCTTGGGCATTTTCAAAAGGAAAAGCCCTTTATTCGAAGTGCCATTGAAATAATAGTTATGAAACAGAAATGCAGGAAGAAAATAAACTTGAACCCAATATTGCATGCAACTGGTGAAACAGGTCATGGGGCAAAATGATACATTCTTTTTCCACCACCATCCCTTCCTTTCCTTTATTCCCTTTTGTGTATTAAACATCATTTTAATATCCTAGTGACAAGGTTTTATAATTAATCTAAATGTAAAAGACCAAACACACTGGAGATTATGGTTCAGCGTAAAGAGGTGAAAAGGGTTTCTCAGCTTGTAGATGGCTTATACAGCACGTCTGCTGAATGAGGGTGGTACAACCAAGTCCATTATCGGGTGGGCTAAGTCCGGAATAGCAAAACACCTTGTACACCTTGGAAAAGTAGAAAAGTGAAAAACCTTTAACTCATCAGAGCTGTAATGTTAATATGAAGGAAAGTGCTTTCAAAAGATTACATTTCGTTCACAGACAGATATTGAACTCTGGAGGAGCAATCTAAGCCCTCGAGAGATAGCAACTAAAGAGCTGGGCTATAAACTAGAATGATAACATCCTTATTATAAGATGCAAATGAAGGGGGGGGGGTGAGCACAATTCACTTCAAAAAAGCATTAGGAGTGTTTAATTTTTCTTGTGGGAATAACACTCAAGCTGGCCTGGGTATGGTTTTTGTGCATATGTGCATGCCATATATGGAAGGTTTGTCTTCAGACAGCCGTTTGGGTTTGCAGTGAGGAGAAACACATTCCTGTCCTTTCCCATCAGAAGAGACTGTTCTACCAGACTTTATCTTTTCTAAAAGTTCCTTTCATTAGGCTGTGCTCCTATATCAGTTTTGTACTTGGTAATTGTGAGACAAACTAGCTGCTTTGCAAACAATGGTGATTTTGTACTAGTGTGCTTCAGATTCTGGAAATGAAAGAAACAGAATCTTGCAACCTGTGGAAATTAAAGAAATTACATAAAGTTGCACAGGATATGCAAGAGCAGAAGGATTATGTAAAAGTAATTGCTGTCATTTATTTTCATTATTCTTATTATTTTAATCTGCCAATCATTTTAATCTACCAATCAACATTACAATCGTGTTGTAATGGTGGGAGTGGGGGAAGAGATACTTCAGTCTACATTTCCCCAGGTGTTTGGATCACAGTTCCCATCAGTCCCAGCCAGTGAATGTTGCCATTTTAAACATCTGGAGTTCACAAATTAAGAGAAATCTGAGCTAGAGGATCTGCTTGATAAGAGCTTTCAATATTCTAGCAGCTGTTTGTATTATTCATTGGGATGGGATGAGATGGCTTTGGGTAGTGCAAAATTGCAGCTGTTTCTGGAACATGATTCAGGACACCTGAAGAAGAGGGAAAATATCACAATTGTACTGAAAGTCTTGCTGGTGCTTGCTAGCATTTAACTTCATCAGGGAAATTATGTAATTAAGAAGGAAGCTATACTAGGAGGAAAGACAGTGGTCTTTCTAAAGCCCATGTCACACTGGCCAACGGATGCAAAAAGGACACAGCGGATGAGCAAAATGTTCCATCCGTTGTTATCCGCTCTCAAAAGGGGCAAAAATTTGCATAACCGGAGCGGATAACACGGACGCGGGGAGGACGCAGGGCGGATGCAAAGTGGATGCGGAATGGAAGCCTAGCGGATGGAAGCAGATGGGAGTGGATGGCGCAACCGCAAGGCTTCCGGGGGGGCTCAGCAAAGCGGACGCGGAACAGATACAGCGGGTGCAGAACGGACGCCGAATGGATGAAGCGGATGCACAGCGGATGCACAGCGGAAGCCTAGCGGATGCCTGGCGTTAATTGCGCATGCGGGGGGGATGCATTGCGTCAGCCCCACGGATATAACGGAAGCAGCTCGGAAGCAGGTCACCATTCAGAGGAAAGACCTGCTGCCGGATGGATTGGCTGCCTTGCCAGCCCTGCCTGCATGTCTGCCTGCAAGCCTTGCTGCCAGCCTTGCTACCAGCCTTGCTGCCAGCCTCCCTGCCAGCCTTGCTGCCAGCCTACCTGCAAGCCTTGCTGCCAGCCAGTCTGCCTGCCAGCCTTGCTGCCTGCCTTCCTGCCAGCCTAGGTTCATGTCTGCCTGCCAGCCTTGCTGCCTGCCTGTCTGCCAGCCTTCCTGCCAGCCTTGGTGCCTGCCTTGGTGCCAGCCTTCCTGCCAGCCTTGCTGTCTGCCTGCCTGCCAGCCTTGGTGCCTGCCTGCCTGCCAGCCTTGGTGCCAGCCTCCCTGCCAGCCTTGCTGCCAGCCTTGGTTCCTGCCAGCCTCCCTGCCAGCCATCAACCCCACAACCATGCAGAAGCACAGCAAGCCTCAGCCATCTGCTGCCAGCCCTGGCAAGAGGGACAGGGCTACCATCCTGCCCCCTGGCCCTCACTCTGATTCTGCTGGGGCTTCTGCAGCACGGGCTCACTCTTCTGGGGCTGGGGCTTCTGCTGCTTCTGCTTGTTGGTCCTCCATGGTGACAAGCACTCCAGCACCAGCCACCTGCACAGCACATGGACCCTTCACCCCTGAGACTGAGCAACCAAGAGGAGTGCCAGATACTCATTTCTGTTTTATAGATTCTTGTTAATAAAGTCTATTTATGATTCACACACTTGCTTCATTTCTTTTTTTAAATAAACTCTTGTTGGAAACTTTTAGAAATGGTTTAAGCGTTTGCATGCTTGTGGGATGGGTAATAGCTGTGGGATGGGTTAGGATAGCAGTGGGATAGATAAACCTCCAGTGCAAGAATAGTGGGACTGTATGGTCCACCCTCCCAGGTGCCACACCTATGGCCATTTATTATCAATAATAATGTAATAATTATCCACGCATGTCAACATAAACACAACTCTTTATTAAACGGCCTGTTCATTGTAGGCCAACCAAACATACATGGCACAATCTTATCAGTGTGATGAGACAGTCTGAAGGAAGCATCCATTAAGCATCTACCATCCTGTCTTGCCATTCCACTGCTCCAGCTGGGGAGTTGCACCAGTGTTTCAGGAGGTTGCGCTGCTTCTTCGCTTCATGTGAGGCTCTGTTGGGGCCTTGCACATCCTCAATGTCAATCAGGTTTCGCCCTTGCCTCCATTCTCCAGGCTCCATGTCCCCATTGCCTTGCTGGAGGTCCACGAGCCTGTTCTGCAAGACTGGGTAGTGGGTGCGCATGAGATTGTGCAGGATGCAGCAAGCTTCCATGATCCTCCTCATGGTCTCTGGGCAATGCTGCATGGTGGTGAGAAGTACCTGGAACCTGTTGGCCAGGATGCCAAAGGCGTTCTCCACCACCCGCCTTGCCCTGGACAGCCTGTAGTTGAAGATCCTCTCTTCACGGGTGAGGAGTCTGGAACTGTAGGGCTTCATGAGGTAGGTTGTGAGGGAGAAGGCGTCATCCCCCACGATGAAATAGGGCACATCTTGCGTGTCATTGGGCAGGGGGTCTGGATCTGGGAAACCCACGATGTGGTTGCCTTCCAGCTCCTCCTTGAGGTAACTGGTGTTGTATACCTGGGCATCTGAAGATGAGCCGTTGCCTGAAGCATCAATGTACATGAACTTGTAGTCAGCATTGACCATGGCAAAGAGGATGATGATGAAGAAGCCCTTGTAGTTGAAATAAGTGGACCTCGACTTGGCTGGCGTTTTGCAGGCCACGTGCTTGCCACCTATGGCTCCAACGGTGTGGGGGAAGTTCCACTTCTGATACCACTGCTCTGCAACTTTCTTCCATCCTTCTTCAGTGGAGGGGCATTGGAAGAGCTCCTCCTTGTATTCTTCGATGATGGCCTGCACCACTTCTCTGACCACAATGCTGATGGTGTTGGATGGCACCCTCCAGCCGTACTGCATGCTCCTGTAGGAGGTCCCTGAGGCCAGGTGGCGCAGAATGAGTGCCACCTTGAGCCCAGGTTCCAGGCTGGGCCGGAAGCTGGTGTTTGCCTTTGTCAACCTGGGTGTCAGGCGCTGCACAAGTTCGTCAAACATGGCTGGAGGCATCCTCATGAAGTTCTGGAATGCACAAGAGTCTTCGTTCCTGAGCTCCACCATCAGCTTGTTGTACAGTCCATCCTCTGCTCTTCTGGCGAACCATCTTTGGATCCAGACTCTTTTTGGGTGGCTCCTTTTCTTCTCGCAGTAGAGTTCACAGAGCCTGCAGATGGTTTCGCACTGTTGCAGAACGATGGTGGCTGCCGAAAAGACTTTGTTACTATCCACGGTGGACATGACTGGATGCTGTAGAAGAGCAAGAGGCAGATGAAGGCTGTAGAGGTCTGCACCGCTGGGCTGCTGTTCTGAAAGTGAGATGCAGATGAGTTGCTCTCCCTTTTTATAGGCAATATAGGTTTTCCTCTAGGCATCCTGTAGACATCCTTCATATCCGAGATAGGTCCCCTCTGCGAACGTTTTTTCCATTTTAAACGCTTTGTTTCCGTTCTGCATCCGCTAGGCATCCGTTCTGCATCCGTTCCGTGTCCGTTCCGCTTCCTCCCTGCATCTGGGCGGATGGAGTTGCGCGGATGCGTAGCAGACGCCTAGCGGATATAGAGGATGTGTAACAGATGCGTAGCGGATGCGTAGCGGATGCAGAACGGACGAACTGGATACATTTTCTGCGCAAAAGTTTTGGGCAGCCTAAAACTTTTGGAGCAGATGAAACGTCAATAAACGGATGCTGGACGGATAGAGAGGAAGCAAAACGGAGGCAGTGAGTACATCGCGTTTTCGAACGGATGGCAAGGTTTTTTGTCCGTTTTACATACTCTTTGCATCCGTTGGTTCAGTGTGACATGGGCTTTAGGGCTGACCAGTAAATATTAAAAGAAAAAAAAACATAAAACAACATAAGCCCATATCTTGCATTTGACCTTTATTGTTTGCCAAGTAGTGAAGGCTAAAGTCTGAAGGGAAAGAGTACAAGGTGTAGAGTGTTGAGATAAAGAGAGTATGAAATTGTTTGGTCTAATGGTCTAAATATAGTTGAAAAGCCAAGAATTGCTCCAAAACAGCACTGGGGGAAAAGGAAAAAATCTACCTAGGCACATAGTAGGGACAAAAGACAAATAGCTGGTTGCTTTAGAGATTAAAAAACTCACATTTCTCTAAAAAGTATTTTTTTTTAAAAAAAAGACAACTTTGATGTGGAAGGTTAATTGTTGAAAAGAGGAGAAACCCTCAACTTTTTGCCTGAAAGATGGATATCAGGGACCCTTTTTCAAACAGATTTGGTTTGTTTGTGGAGTCATCCCTACAACCAAAGATGTAATTTCCAAACCTAATTTGCCTTATGTTTCAAATTTTGGAGATAATTACTTTTCAAACCTTAGGACCAGTGACCTGTTAACAGCTCTATTGTGAAGAAACCATTTAAGTTGTTGCCTGCACAAATCCCACACTTCCTCCATATCAGCACAGATTTCTGTCTCTCTTTTTAATATGAGAGCATGGAGAAATCACCCAATTCTAAGCTAAAGTTCTGGTAGTGGCTGTCACTTATGTTGACTGCTGCCTAGAAAAGGGCTAAAGTGAGCTGACTATCCTGAAGTATATTCATGCAGAATAATATTTTCACAATGTAGCTATGGGTTTCTAAGAAGCAACACCTGGTTGGCACTGTGGAAACAAGTCAGAAGGCCTTTGGCCACTTTGAGTTTCTAGTAAGTCTCTTGCCAACTGTGATGATGATGTTGATGTTATCCATTTAGTCGTGTCTGACTCTTGGTGATTCTGTGAGCCAGATCTCTCCACATCTTCCAATCTTGCCTTTCTTTGAATTTTTCTATGCTGTGGCTGGTGCCAACTTTGATGGTATTCAGCCATCATGTTCTTTGGTAGCCTGATTTCCTGGGGATGGTGCAATGGTTGTAAATGTAAAAAATTGTCATAAGACACTTTTTTTGGTGCTGTTGTAACTTTAAATGGTCACTAAATGAACTGTTGTAAGTTGAGGACTACCTGTAGTTTCTTACTCATGCTCAGTTTGATTATTTGTCATCTTTCTCTGAAAATGCTGTAAATGTCTCTTCTGCTGCTTCAACTCTCTAAGTTTTATGCTCTCTAAGCATAGAAAATCAAGGAACAATCTAGAAACAGAGCACAATGGGAGTCCACATGGTAGCAGTCATGTCCAAGGCCCCATCACCAGGCTGAAACAAAGGCTTCTGCCAAACCACCCATCAGAACTTCAGGAGAAGCCCCCAAGCTCCTTCTGGTATCTAACACCTGGAGCAAAACAATTTAATGCAATGGGTCATCCCTGCAGGGGAAGATGGAACCATTAAGATTAAAAACAATTAGAGAGTAATTTGTCAGGCAATGGATTGATAGTAATATTTTCAACATCCATATCATGTTGCAATTGCCTTAAGATAAAAAACAGATCTAGAATTTAACTTCTAGTATGCTTTGAGCTCTCAGTTACTAGACTCAGATCCATAGTCACCATGTTGGATATGAATTCTTCAGCTGATCAAAACTCAGTGCCACGTTGGAGAGACTGAAGTGCCCAAGAACCATAAGCCTCAGCTTTTTCTACTACCAGCCAGGTAATGAGGCTCAGTAGCTCAGGAAGATATCTCTGCACAACAAGGAGACCAATACAACAGCAACAAGTCCAACTATTCTCAAGAACCCAATTTCAACTTGGGTTTCACATCCACATACCTGTGGAACAGGGTCTCAAAAGCCCTCAAGGTCTCCTGAATGGGAACTGCCCTACTCTGAAGTTGTGGCTGATGCCAAACTTGAAACTGAGGCAGACAATTCTTTGAGGGGGAACTATCCAGGTGTTTTTTTATGCATGTCAGGTTGACTGTCTCATCCACAATTAAATCATGGATAAGGAAGGTATTATTGCATACCAAGTTGGCACTTAAGAGCAATCCTTCCTTCAGGTTGTTCAAACTTTCTGGATTCTCAGACAGAATTGGGCAGTTACTGAGATCAAGAGCCCTATACTGGCTGTTGATGCTCATCCTCTGAATCTGAGTCCTCTTAAATGATCTAAAATTGCTACTCTTTAGTGAGCATCCAGGACTTTGCAGTTCATACATAGCAGCCACAGATCAGCTAAAATATCTTAGCCAGAGACTCCTGCCTGCTGTGTGATGAAATTTTTATTTGCTTTGCAAGATTGTTGTACCCTTCAATAATAAGTCAAACACTGCAGCTCCTTGGGTTCTTTGAGGAATTTTTTTATCTGTGCATCTATAATAAGAAATAGTGGCAAGCAAAAGGCTGAAAGAAAGTACAGTCTCCCATTATTCTTTGCATATTACATATTCTCCAAATAATTTTATTTATACATACTACTGCACTGAATTGAAACAGCAATGTTTATTACAGCCAAACAACTGGGAATGGTAAAAGGAAAATTCTCAGATTATCTCTGGTATAACAAGGTTGGGCAGGGAAGTACAAATAAGTTGTATTTCCTCTTGCTTATGGTGAAGCTACATGAGACCTGCAAAAGGTGATTTGTAAAACATGCATCAAATCACAGTTGTGAACACAGTTTCTGAAATCAATGTCTTTTTTATTCTCAAAGTACAAGAAGAAATGAGGAAAAAGAGTAAGGAAAACACTTATATGGTTGGGAAGAATCATAAATATAAGATGTAACAGGTTAGTGGGCTAGCTGGGCTGCTATTGGGAGTCAAAGGTTAATTAGGCCAACAGTATTTATGATGAAGGGTTTACTGGGGTTCCTGGCAGTTAATTCTTAGCAAAGAGATATTGCAGCTCTGGCATTGGCAAAATATACTGTATTTTCTGCTCTTCTAAATATCAGTTATCCCATAAAACTACTTTCTAACACACCAGAGCTTATGTTTGCCAAAAATGCATGTAACATTCAACACTTTCAAGAATGGCAAAAAGAGAAGTATAATTGAAATTAAAACTACTGGTAGATTTTTCTCTCAATATCAGTAACTGTGACCACGAGCAGGAATATATGAAAGCATTCATGCTTACTATATCAGGATATGGACAAATTAGTTCATTGGTCTGATTCAGTGTTCAGTCAGACCACTTGACCACTTGATCTTAGTCCTTATTTGTATTGACAATAGCCAGTGGTGGGATCCAAATTTCTTAACAAACGGTTCTGTGTTTGTGGGAATGGCTTGGTGGTCATGTGACTGGGTGGGCGGGGCCATGTGGCCATGTGACTGGCAAATCAAATACAAGTGGTCCTTGCTTAATGGCAGGTTGCTTTGCAAGTGTTCTAATTTACAAATAACCTCCCCAGAGCTACTTGACCTGTTTTTGGAGTTTTGACAGCCATGCGCGCACACGCACACACACACACACTCCCTTCTAACCCTGCTATTCTATAATTCTGTAAGGATCTTCTGCTGGAGCAGGGGTTTAGACTAGAAGATGACCTCCAAGATCCCTTCCAGCCCTAGACAGCTATGCTGTTTCAGAGTCTTCTGAAGCCAGGGTTTGTGTCCTTCCTTCCTTCCTCTCCATTTTTTTTCTCTCTCCTTCCCTCTCTCCATGTATTTATCCATTCATATATCTCATTCATTTTCTCCTCGCTCCCTCCCTCCCTCCCTCCCTCTCTTTCTTTCTTTTTCTTTCTTTGTCCCTTCCTTCCATCTCTCCCTTTGTCTATCCCTTTTCTTCCTTTCGCTTCTTTCTCTCTTTTTTCTTCCTTTCTCTTTTTCTTTTCTTTCTTGTCTTTCTCTCTCTCTCTTTCCCTCTCTCATTCCCTCTTTTTCTCTCTTTCCCCCTCTTTTTTTCTCTCTTTCCCTCTCTCTCTCTTCTGCCCCTCTCTGTGTCTCTCTATGGCTCTCTCTCCCCCCCCCGTATCTATCTCTTTCTCTCTTCTGCCCCTCTCTCTATCTTTCCCTCTCTCTCCCACTCTCTCTGTCTCTTTCTGTCTCTCTCTATCTCTGTATCTCTTTCTCTCAAAGTCGACTTCGCCAAGCCAGCAAGTTCTCCTTGGCACTCTTCACTACTTCTTTCATTTCTTCTTTTTGGAATCCAGACTGGCTGAACAATGATTGCCACCCGTGGTGGAAGCATCCCTTCAGGTGACCCTCCTCCTCCTCCTCCTCTCACAACCAGCACTGTGATGAGGCCAGTAAGGTGCACAAGCACTGGGAGACCCTCCTCAAGCGAGCATCTGCCTGCCCTGTGCCCAGTTTTGCTGTGCTTTGGCACTCACTTGAGGAGTATCTCCCTACAAGTGTGCACCCTCCTGGCCATCACCACAGTCACTGGTCATGAGAGCAGGAGGAGAAGGGTTGCCAGAAGGGATGCTTCCACTGCGGCTGGTGATCGTTGTTCAGCCAGTCTGGATTCCAAAAAGAAGAAATGAAAGAAGTAGCGAAGAGTGCCAAGGAAAGCTTGCTGGCTTGGTTCAGTCATGGCTTTAACACACACACACACACACAGAGAGAGAGAGAGAGAGAGAGAGAGAGAGAGAGAGAGAGAGAGAGAGAGAGAGAGAGAGACATGGAGACGGAGACAGAGACGGAGGGAGAGAGAGAGGGAGGGAGAGGGAGGGAGGGGAAGATAGGGACCCGGCTGCTTCACTATCCCCCACCATTGCCCTTACCTTCTCAGGCCAGGCGAGGGAGGGGAGGGTGAAGGGCAGGACCAGCCACTTCAGGCAAGGTGAAGAGGCAGCGACCAAGCATGAACAAGTAGAAGCCTGGGAAAGGCAGCTCCTGGCTCAGTTGGTCCAAGGGTCTTTGAGGTTGGATGGCCTGGAACAGTCAAGATCTGAGCGAGCATTGCACTGCAGGTTCACCTGAATGCCCACTTCTTTGGTGTTGGCTTTATGGAGTTGCCGGGGGAGGCCTGGGCTGATGTGCAACAGCAGCACCTTTTGCTGTGCTCGCTTGTAATTGTCCAAATAATCTGGCAATGACACCGGAGGAGTCGCTCAGGTAGACCTCCCCCCTCCGCAGCCCTCCTCCTGAAGAAAACAGCTGTTCCCTGAGCTAAGAAGGCAAGGAGCTGTGGCTTGACTCACCCAATTCCTAGAACTATCACAAATGGTCCCAATTTGGCACAGAGAAGGAAGCTCCCCCTGGCAATTCCCCTTTCCCTTGGCCCACCGGCCTGAACATCAGGTTGGACCACTAGAAGGCCACTTCCCTGCTTCTCAGTGGCACTCCTTTGCTGATCACTGCAGGACCCTCCACCTCCTTCCCCAACTTCTCCTTCAACTTCGAAATAATGACATCTGTTGCCAAATGGGTGCAACCAGGTGGGCATGGTGGGGCCAACCAGGGGTGGTTGTTCTGGATCCAACAAAGGGGCTGTGGGTAGGAGAGGGAATGGGTTGCATGCAAAGGGGCCATCCTGGCAGCAAAGTGGTCACCCAGGTTAGGGTGTCGGGTGGCAGTGGCAAAAGGCAAGTGGGGGGATGACTGGCAATGGCAAGTAGGTGACTGGGTCCCGGAGCTTGCAAAGCCTCACTCACCCAGGGAGATCAGGTAGGGCCACAGTGGAAGGCAGGCAGCAATAGCTGGCCTGGCGGGTGGCCAAAAGCAGACTGCAGACGATGCCACACATGTGTGACAAGGACTGAGTGGGCAGGGAGGGGAGGGGCAGGGCAGGGCCAGCCAGTGGTGTGATATGCCAGTTCTCTGAACTGCATAGAATCATAACAATTGGTTCTATAGAAACGGAGAGAACTGGTAGAATCCCACCCCTGACAATAGCTCTCAACAAGATCCACTCTTCTATTCTCTGCTATTTGGATCATAGAAAATAGGCAGTGAGGTGGTCATATTAGTCTTAACAGGAGAAATCAAGTTAAAATAATACAAGGAACAAGCTCTACTTACTGTATTTAGTCACTGATCCATCTAGTTTAACACAGTCTTCAAAATATTAACAAGGCTTTTTCATAGAGTGTTATCTATTTTTTCATTGATTGATATCAATTCAGAGATTGGTATTTATGATTTATCACTTATTAAATATTATGCTTATTGCTTACAATTATGATCAATCACTTGTTTTTTTTAAAGAAAAAGTTTTTATTTTTTACAACAAACATACGAACAAAACATAAAAACATAAAACCATCTTTCAATTATATACATACAGTGTGTCAGTTGGTTACAATCTTTTGTGCTATCCTTTTTTTACCATTACTCACAAGTTACATAAATTCTCACCTTATCGATCTAGCTTGTGCTTATATAATATCAGTTATTAAACATTCACTTGACTATTTTTCCATCATTTTATATGAGATATTCTAATTTTCATTATGATTAAATCTTATACATTCATCCAATGGTTATATATTTTATATTGTATTCTATATCAATCTATTAACTTTTATTGTAAGGCTTACTCATCTATTTCTTTACCATGTCTTTTTATCTAACCATTGATAAAATAAATCCCATATCATATAAAATTGTTTATCCTCTTGTTCTCTAATTTCAAATGTCAATTTACTCATTTCGGCAGAGTGCATGATTTTCTTCATAATTTCCTCTTGCATAGGTATTTTTTCATTTTTCCAGTTCTTAGCAAATACAATTCTAGCCTCTGTTAAAACATTTACAATCAAATATTTCAATTCTTCACAATATATTTCCAGTATAATTCCCAATAAAAATATCTCAGGATCAATCACTTTGTTGTTTGCATGTATATTGAGAGGACAAATTCCTTGTGTGTCCAATCACCCTTGGCCAATAAAGAATTCCTATTCTATTCTATTCTATTCTATTCTATTCTATTCTATTCTATTCTATTCTATTCTATTCCATTCCATTCTATTCTATTCCATTCCATTCCATTCCATTCCATTCCATTCCATTCCATTCCATTTCATGCAACTCACAAATACTGTACAAAGACAACGTTCACTAATTTATTCCAAAAGTTAATATTCAGAAAGTTGCTGCCAATAGATCTCCATTCCACTTCAGGTTACAACTGCATCAAATTACACCAAAATAGCACATTTATGATATCACAGAAATGATGCAATTATATACTTCTACCATTTTAAGTTTTACATTTAAATTGCGGTATTTGTGTGATGTCATCATGTATGTATATTTGCCTGTTCTTGTCCCCCATGTTGCTGCTTCTGAACCTGGATCCACTGAGTTATGCAAAGACTGTTCTCAATATCTACTAAATATTGTATGTTAGTTATAAAAGAGCAAACATACAGACAGAGGCTAAATCACTGTTTCCAGCATTATTGCTTTGTTTATACAACACACTTAACCCAGTTGTATTCATGCAACATGGTTATTGAATAGATTTTGTGATTTAGTGTATTTGCACCCAGTCTGAGAATCTGTAGACACAGAAAAAGGCTGAATGCAGCCTATGTTTCTGTGAGCTGAACTTGTTCCTCCTCTATACATATTTGGACAGGCAGCTAATTTTCTGTTACACTACCGAGTCGCACTAGAACATGACTCATTGCAGACTTCCCCTTGTTTCAGGACTTTGAGTTCAAGAAGGCCATTTCATAGGTAGTATAGTTAAGGGAAAGAAGCTCAGTCCTGTACATTCCATGTGCCTCAACCAATCCTACCTCCCCAGCAAGTAAGATTGTTCTAATTGCATGTGTGCAATAATGGCTAGTTATAAACACATTTTGTATTCTTAGGTATAGATTTCCAAGAAAGCTTAACATGTGAGAATCTCTCCCTCCCTCCCTCCTGCTCTCTCCCTTCCTCTGTCTCTCTCTTTCCCTCCCTCCCTCCTCTTATGAAACAGGAAGATTTTTGTGGTTTGCTATGGGTTGGAGGAAGGAAGTCAGCCTTTATTGCAGTTCAGCATCATAAGAAAGAAAAGTTTAACTGAATATTTACCAACCCACCCCTTTCATGATTTTTTCAACCTTTTCCTTCAGTCCAACTCTTGACTACTGGAAGGGCATTCAGCGATTGCAATCTACCCTAAAAAGCTAAACTATGAATGGAATCAGAAATGGGGTGCTCTGTGATCCCCAGGCAAAAAATTGGTGTACATTGGAATCATCTGCTGGCGATGGGACTGACAAACAGCTTAGAATGGTGTTTAGAAAGAAAAAGTCTGTGTTATGTCTAGGAGGCCCGTGTGTTTTGTGTTACGCTGACCCCAACATTGTACCATTTTCCATTCAGAACTGCTATGCAAACCTTTCAGTCCTGACTCACCGACGGGAGTTTGTATCCCAGCCAAATCTCCATTTCAGATTTGAAAAAGGGCAAAGGTCAGTGTTCGCAGGTTTGAGATCATGTTTAATATCACATGACACCTTTGTCAAACAGGGCTGTGTTTTCAAAAAAGAAAGGGGGGAGGGAGGGGGAAAGAAAGGGGGGGAAAGAGAGAGGCTGTCTGGATTTCAGTCATTGGGGAACCTAATGCCCTGAACACCAGACTTCATTCATGTCAGCATTTAACCCATTGAAATGTCTATTCCTACCTTTTCTGCAGTTTGCATCAGAGGTTGCATTTTAGAAATGTTCCAGGTACTGATTTTTAGATATGTAGACTCAGGTGCTTGGCTATCTTTCTTTGCTTAGGAAGAGAAAAGCAGTGCTAATGAAACTGAACCACTTCTCCAGTAGGGCGTCGTGTTCTGTCATTAGGGCTCCTTTCTCCTCCAGTCAGGGTTCAGTGATGGATTTGAGCCCTTCGTGGAGAAAAAATACGCACTAGAAAGGGAGAGTCCAGATCCATTGCTACCATGATCATCTTTTGTTAACACTGATCCTTAAAGCTCAGCTATGGTTGACTAAAGTGAGGCATGGGTAGGGTGAACAGGAAATTTGAGCCTCACTGACCTACAGAGCAAAATTGTTTCTTGAGATCAGGAACAGTCTCATTGCTGGTGTTCTAGGTGTGCTGGAACTACCATGCCAGCATTCTTACTTTTAAGTTGAGAATCATTGGAATGTAAAATTGGCCATTGGTGCTGATGATGGGGAGATAGCTAATTATAACTTTGTTCTTCCTTAGTGGGAAGGCAGATTTTCATAGTTCCACTTCAAGGAGTCTTATATAACTTCTGCATAAGAAGCATGAATATATTCTATTTCATTTACTCTCTTATATCAAAAAGTCTTCACAAAATGCTTTGCCTTATAAAAGTAATACAAATATATGTTGTAACAGTGAAACAAATCAGTGTCATATAAACAAACATTACAATAAAAGCAGTGAAATAAAATGGCAAGCAGAACAATCCTAAATGTTGCTTGGAGCTCTTCAGTAATGGCATACTGCAGCATTTCCAAATAGCTGCTACAAATGGAATTTCAGATTGGAAAGAGGAGGAGGAGGAGGAGGAAGAAGAGGAAGAGGAGGAACAATGTTATGGTTTATGAGGGAATTGTCACATTCCTTGCAGGATCTTTTTCTAGCCCAATCAAAGAGTTGAGTTTAGAAGCTGGCAGAGAAGGGAAAGCCAATGTTATACTTCTCATTCTAAAGGCCAGGCACATCACCCGACGGATGCAAAACGTATGTAAAAAGGACACAGCGGACGAACAAATTTTCCATCTGTTGTTATCCGCTCTCAAAAGTGCCCCAAATTTGCATAAACAGAGTGGACAACAACAGACAGAGGGAAGACGTATCACGGATGTAAAACGGATGCTCAACAGAAGCCTAGCGGATGAAAGCAGATGGAAGCGGATGGCACGTCCACAGGGCTTCTGGGGGAGCATAGCAAAGTGGACGTGTAGCGGAAAGAGCAGATGAGTAGCGGATGAAGCGGATGCGTAGCGGATCACTGCGCATGCGGGGAGGATGCATTGTGTCAGCCCCACGGATATAAAAGGAGGCAGCTCGCAAGCAGGTTACCATTCAGAGGAAAGACCTGCTGCCAAAGACATCTTCATCAGAGACCATGGGGAAGAAGAGGAAGCCTGTGCCATCTTCTGCCAGCCCTGGCAAGAGGGATAGATCCACCATCCCACCCCCTGGCACTGACTCTGCTGCTGCTGCTGGTGGTGCTGCTGGTGCTGCTGGTGCTGCTGCTGCTTCTGCTGCTGGTGCTGCTGCTTCTTCTTCTTCTTCTTCTTCTGCTGCTGCTGCTTCTTCTGCTACTGGTGCTGCTCCTGCTGGTGCTGGTGGTAGTGCTTCTCCTGCTGGTGGTGCTGGTGCTGCTTTTCCTGCTGCTTCTCCTGCTGCTGTTATAGTGGACCAGCCCCAAAGTCCTGAAAGCCCTGATGCTAAAGGCCCTGCCGGAGGGAGGAAGAGGCAAGGCAAGGAGAAGGAGAAGGGAGAGAGGAAGCAGTACTCCATCATAGAGGAGCATGAGGAGGAGGTGCTGGAGTGGCTGAGGGAGAACGAGTATATGTGGAGGAAGGGCCACAGGCTCTATCGAGACACCAAGCGAAAGCAGGCGGCTTGGAGACAGAAGGCGGAGAGCCTGGGCTACACTGCTGATGTCCTCCTCGGGTGGTGGAAGTATATGCACACCTGGTATGGGAAGCTGCACCTGAAGAAGTCTGGCCAGGCCGTGGTCAAGCTCACCGACTGGGAGACCTATGTCATGGCAAAGTGCAGCTTCCTGGAGGGTGAGGTCCGCCACCGAGGAGCAGCCCCTCTGTCTACCCTCACTCTCAGGCAGCCCACAGACAGCCAGTCCTCTTCTGGCCAGGAGACAGCGACCGTGTCCGGGCAGGTGTCCACAGAGCATCCCGCGACAGAGACCCCCCCGACAGCTGCACACCCTATGCCAGAGGACGTGGAGGATCCTCTCACACACATGGAGCAAGAAGAAGCAGCGACCACCAGGGACCAACCCACACCCACCCTCAGCTCCACCGCCACAGAAAGCAGGCAGAGAGCCAGACCGGAGGGACAGAGCCACACTGTCCTGCTGGAGATCAGGGACACCATCAAGACCAGCACAGATCTCTCAGCTGGTACACTTCAAGATTCCATTCTCAAACTGCAAGCCCTTCCTCACCTATGTGACCCAGACCCTCATGGACATGCCCGAGCCCGAGTACCAGGTAATGAAGGAGAGGATCACGGCGCTGCTTCACCACCTTCCAGGCCCAGCTGAACCTGCTCCCACCCACTCCAGGTCTGCTCCTCCACCCCAGGCGATGTCAAAGCCCTTCCAAGGCTTTCAACAGCCCCTCTCCTACCAAGGCTACGGCTACCAGGAGTTCCAGCAGCACAGGCAGCCCTTCCCAATCCAGGCATAGGTTCCTCGCACGCCACAGGTGCAACCAATGCCACCAATGCCACAGACACCACCGATGCCACCGACGCCACCGATGCCACTGATGCCACCGATGTCACTGATGTCACCGATGCCATTGATGCCACCGACGCCACAGATTCCACTGATGCTACCGATGCCACAGACGTCACAGATGCCACCGACGCCACAGATGTTTCCTCGCACGCCACAGAAACCTCACCTTGCCCAGCTGCACACCCAGACATCCCCACTACACTCCTCCTTCCTCCACCCCACAGCCAAGCCCGGCCTCAGAACATCTGTCATCAGTCCTGTGCCTGACATCCCAGGTCACTAGGCTGAGCCAGCTTTCTGAGACCTTCCTGAACACACCATCTCCTGTTGTCCTCTCAGGGCTAGGCACCCCAATGGCGCCTCAGACCAGCACTCCAGCCACTGCCACCTCCAGAGTCCCTGTCCCCTTTAAACCTGAGACCATGGACATGCCTCAGGGTGACTGAGAACATTGCCAGAGACTGAGTTGTTACCTGTTGACTTTATCATTGTTTGGGACACTTTTCTTGGTTCCTTTTGCTTTTTAAATAAAGTCCTACACTTTACTTAACTGTTATTAATAAAGGTTATCTTTGCTTCACACACTTGGGTCATTTCTTTTACTTAATAAAGTCTTGGTGGAAACTTTTATAAAATGGTTAAGCCTTTGCATGCTTATGGGATGGGCAGGGATACCTGTGGGATGGGCAGGGATACCTGTGGGATGGGCAGGGATACCTGTGGGATGGGTAATAGCTGTGGGATGGGTAATAGCTGTGGGATAGATAAACCTCCAGTGCAAGCATAGTGGGACTGTATGGTCCACCCTCCCAAGTGCTACACCTATGGCCCTTTATTATCATAACAATTTAATCATTGATCCACACATTTCAACATAAACACAACTCTTTATTTATGCCCTATTTATTGTAGGGCCACTCAACATACATGGCACAATCTCATCAGTGTGATGAGACAGGCTGAAGGAAGCATCCATTAAGCATCTACCATCCTGTTTTGCCACTCCACTGCTCCAGCTGGGGAGTTGCACCAGTGTCTCAGGAGGTTGCACTGCTTCTTCCCTTCACGTGAAGCTCTGTTGGGGCCTGGTACATCCACAGTGTCGATCAGGTTTCGCCCTTGCCTCCATTCACCAGGCTCCATGTCCCCATTGCCTTGTTGGCGGTCCACAAGCCTGTTTTGCAACACTGGGTAGCGGATGTGCATGAGATTGTGCAGGATGCAGCAAGCTTCCACGATGCTCTTCACAGTCCGTGGATGATGCTGCATGGTGGTGAGAAGTACCTGGAACCTGTTGGCCAGGATGCCAAAGGCGTTCTCCACCACCCGCCTTGCCCTGGATAGCCTATAGTTGAAGATCCTCTCTTCACGGGTGAGGCATCTGGAGGTGTAGGGCTTCATGAGGTAGGTTCTGAGGGAGAAGGCATCATCCCCCACGATGAAGTAGGGCACATCTTGTGTGTCATTGGGCAGGTGGTCTGGATCTGGGAAGCCCATGATGAGGTTACGTTCCAGCCCCTCCTTGAGGTGACTGGCGTTGTATACCTGGGCATCTGAAGCTGACCCGTTGCCTGAAGCATTGATGTACATGAACTTGTAGTCAGCATCCACCATGGCGAAGAGGATGATGCTGAAGAAGCCCTTGTAGTTGAAATAAGTGGACCCTGACTTGCCTGGAGCTTTGCAGGCCACGTGCTTGCCATCTATGGCTCCAACGGTGTGGGGGAAGTTCCACCTCTGATACCACTGTTCTGCAAGTTTCCTCCAGCCTTCTTCAGTGGTGGGGCACTGGAGGAGCTCCTCCAGGTATACTTCGATGATGGCCTGCACCACTTCTCTGACCACAATGCTGATGGTGTTGTGTGGCACGCCCCAGGCGTACTGCATGTTTCTCTACATGGTCCCGGAGGCCAGGTGGCGCAGTGCCACCTTCAATCCAGGGTCCAGGCTGGGACAGAAGTTGGTGCTCTGCTTGGTCAACCTAGGTCTCAGCCGCTCCACAACTTCATCAAACATAGCTGGTGGCATCCTCATGAAGTTCTGGAATGCACGAGGGTCTTTGTTCCTCAGCTCCACCATCAGCTTGTCATAGAGTCCAAACTCCGCTCTTCTCCTGATCCATCGTTGGACCCAGATACTTCTTGACCGCCTCCTTTTCTTCCCATAGAAAAGGTGAAAGAGCCTGAAGAGGGCTTATTTCTGGTGTTGAATGATGGCGGCTACCAAAAGGAGCATGCGATGATCCATGGTGGAGAAGAATGGATGCTGTTGAAGAGCAAGAGCAAGGCTGAAGAGGTCTGCACATCAGGGCTGCTGGACTGAAAGTGAGATTCAGGTGATTTCCTCCCCCTTTTTATAGGAAATGTCGGTTTTCTGCTAGGTGTCCTTCCACATACTCCAGGCATCCTGCAGACATCCTTAAATATGTGAGATACATCCCCTATACGAACGTTTTTTCCATTTTAATGCTTTGTAAGCGAGCTGCATCCGCTTTCATCCTTTCTCCGTCCGTGCTACTAACGCTGTGTGTCCATTCCACATCCCTTTCGCTTCCTCCCTGTGTCTGTTTTCCGCTGGAGCGGATTTGAATTGTGCGGATGTGCAGCGGATGCCTAGCGGATATAGCAGATGCGTAATGGATGATGATGGACGTATAACGGATGTTCCCCATATGCGTAGCGGATGTAGAATGGACGCGTTGGATACTTCATCCGCTCAAAAAGTTTTGTGCAGCTCAAAACTTTTTGAGCGGATGAAATCACAGTAGATGGTTGCTGGATGGATAGAAAGTATGAAACACGTATGCAGTGAGTACACAACAGATGTATCGCGTTTTCCAATGGATGGCAAGCTTTTTTTTCTGTTTTACATCCTCTTTGCATCCGTTGGTGCAGTGTGACATGGGCTTAAGATGGAGTTGTATCTATGTTTTTGAAATATTTGCTTTTGCAAGGACTTCAGAAAAAGGAAAAGCTCTGGAGCACCTCTAAAAACCATCCTAGGACATGATAAGAGCTGATACTACACAGTTCTTTATTGAGAAGTTTAAAATACTGGAGCTATCACAAGGAGTGTCCCATTCTTTGTCTTTCTGAACCAGAACTTAGGGGTGGGGGGGGATAAGAATATGGCCTCAGATAGCAACTTCAAGGTTCAGATAATTTCATGTGAATGCATGGAAGTCCAAAAATAACAAAAGTCTCACATCAATTAAGGCAGGAAGGAAAAGATTTGCGATTTTTCAGACTATGTTGGGTTTTCATTTTCAGCATTAGCCAGGGATAATGAGAGATGGAATCTGGATGGGCTGGAGTTTCTAGTGTTGGTTCAAAGATTAAAATATCCTTGTCCTTACTAATCATTGGGTCTCTGTCAATGCAACTGATAGAGAATAAGAAAAAATATATGTATCATACATGCAAATGTAGAAAAACAGTTCACTTTTCATATTCTTTTTGAATTCATCACTAGTGTTCTTCTCCACAGCAATATCCCAAATGAAATACTTCCTTCCATTTCACTTTATTTTTATTTATTTATTTATTTGATTTGTCAATTGCTTACAAGATAATAGGTATACACATATACATAGTTATGAATACATGAAATGGGTACATATAAGAAAAATAAAAGAAACAATAGGACAGGTATGGTAGGAATGTTGGTGCGCTTATGCACGCCCCCTACAGACCTCTTAGGAAAGGGTGAGGTCAATAGTAGACAGTCTAAGGTTAACTTGGTCACAGAAGTCCCTAAAACTATGTTTAAAAAGAAAAAGCTAAAATTGAATATATGGATTTCAATTTTGAAATAATATTAGATATTTTTACCTGGTCCAACTCTTTTTAGTTTTAGAAAATATCTGCAGGTTATTCTGACCGAAGTTAGTCAGACAGTAGTCTCTGATCATATCCCTTATTTAAGCATATAATTAATATGGTTATACTTTTGCTGATTAAATCAGTACAGGAAAATGGACAGCTATGAGAATTAAGTGGGTCACAAAGAACAATCTTCTTCTTCCTCATGTTTAGGCTGATTGCACCATGCTCAGTTGAGAATGAAAAATAGCTGCTTTTTAAATAACCAGTTCAAGATAATTAACTGTGCCACAATGGGAGATTTTGAAATGGCAAAATCAGATCTATAGAAATATGTGGGAGGGACAGCATACAAGATTCTACAAGAAATTTGGTACAGCTTTGGCCACTACACATCCCAAACAATATTGCAAAATTAGAAACAATGCATAAAAAGGCAATAAAATGGTCACTGGAAACTTTCAATGGTAGAATAGTAATAGCAATAACACTTAGACTTATATACCACACCATAGTGTTTTACAGCACTCTTTGAACAATTTACAATGTCAGCATATTTCCCCCAACAATCTAGGTCCTCATTTTACTGGCCTCAGAAGTATGGAAGACTGAGTCAACCCTAAATCCATCAGGATTGAACTCCAGACTGTGGGTAAAGATAGCCTGCAATACTATATTGTAACTACGGTTTCACCAGATCTCCTATTCCTACCTCCTTTACTAGAAGCAGAAAATCAATAATCAGTTTCTCATCAACAAATGGACCATATTGATCAAGTGACAAGGAATGAAAATGGGTGGAGTTCCATGGCTCTAAGACTGGCAGACTTTTGAGTTCTTTCATACAATACTTGCTGTCTTCCCCCTTGGCAGTCTGTGGGATCTTTTTTATTGTACAAAATCAAAGCAACAAAAATAAAGTTATCCTGCATACTGTATGTAGGAAGATCAGAGATAGCTGGAATTTATTTTACCTCACATGAGTGAGAATGATATATCATATAGTATCAGCAGCCATCTTCGATCTTAGCAGCTGCTGGAAGATGTCTGCCTGATGTTTTCAAGGATGATTGCAGTAGGGTTACCCAGGACCTTCTGTATAGAAAGCAGGCATTCCAGGGCTGGAAAATGACCTAGTTTTACCTGCATGCCAATTTTCCTACCAAAGCAAAGGCTGCTTTATGTCAAGTTAATCCAGGGAAATAATACTAAAGGGCCAGTGACAAGAAAGCTGTAATAATTAAAAAACCATCAGAAAGAGAATGATTAAGCGGCCTGGTTTCTGCACTGCATATTTTATTAGTACTAGGCTAATTCCGTAAAGACTGTGAGCTCCACAGCTTAGGGGAAGAGATGATAAATAATAAATAGTAATTAAATTAAAGATGTACATACAACATTGCTCAGATTTCCTGGAAGTTTGGAAATGGACTCATGTACAATCATAATAATTAAGGTCTCTTTGCACACAGTCCACTGGGCGCCACATCACACAGAACCTTGAAGTCAGTTTGCACACTAAGGCTGCTGGAGAAACTGTTAGACTTTTCATTTTGTTGGAGTGATTACATTTTTAAATGGGGGAAAATGAGAAATGCCATTGGCTATAGCTTCACTTTATTTCCAGCAATAGTATGAAAAAAAAGAACATCAATATATTCCTATCATTTTAACTGCAACACCACTTATGGTAGGAGTTCTACTCTGGTTTAGGTTTGTATGAGGTGGGGAATTAATTACCTTATGCCCCAACAAATGAAAATGGAGATATTCTGAACTCCTGGGTTTCATAAAATAATCCTGCATTCATCTCAGGCATTACTCAGTCTTTAAACCAGGAGTATTGACAGTGATGGTTATTGTCATCACTGAGTGATAAGAATCCCACCTTTCTTTTAATGTGCACGACACATACATAAATAAAAAGGACTGGGATTTTGATTGCACCCATAATTTTGAAGCCATGGGCACTCATAACCTAAACATTCAGCTATAGATCTCCCAAAGCCTTTAGAGGAAGGTTTCTAGAATTCCCTTGGTAAAGGGCAGGAAGTAAGGAAGTGTGTCTGACATCTGGCAGACATATTTCCAGGTCCACATGGACAACCAACCAACCAACCCTTAGAATAGTTTGTCAGTTTGGGTGACTTTAACAACATAAGAACTCATTGATAGCTAGATCCTCGAGGAATTTCTTTTCAAACCATCCACACTATAGCTGTCAACACATCTGATGGCAGCAAATTCCACAGTTTTATGTGTTGCATAAAGAAGTATGATTGTATCCATAAATGTACATTGGGAAGGATGCAAAAGGAGACAAGCGATGGTCGATTCATCACGACATCACAGTGCAAATAACATGAATTATGATTGACGGCAATTATATAACTTGCATCAAAACAGATGACATCATGATACAATCTTTGTGTTTTCTAACCAATGGCCCAATCAGAATTGTCTTTTGATCCCGGTTTTCAATTTTTTAGCCAATAAGAGTACCTTTTATTTTTTTAAGTTATTGTTTGTTTTAAAATAACAATGACAGGTGATTGTCCATCATGGGAAAGGTGGAGATGAATAGGGTTTCTTTAATACAGCTGCATTCTTTAATACAGATTTGTTGGAATCCATAAATCTAATCACATAGAAACTCCCAAAACTGGAGAGTCCTAGATTGCTAATAGTCTATCTATCATTGAATAAGCAAAACATCAGTAAATAAATAAAATAACTAAAATAGAATAGAATAGAATAGAATAGAATAGAATAGAATAGAATAGAATACTTTATTGGCCAAGTGTGGTTGGACACAGAAGGAATTTGTCTTGGTGTAAATACTCTCAGTATACATAAAGAAAAGATACATTCATTAAGAATCAAGAATCATAATGTACAACACTTAATGATAGTCATAGGGTGCAATTAACAATCAAATCATACTCGGAAACAGTCAAGTGGGTGATAAGAAGTGGTGAGAAGATTAACAGTAATAGCAGTGTACACTTTGTAAATAGCTGAACAGTGTTGAGGGAATTATTTGTTTAGCAGAGTGATGGCTTTCGGGAAAAAACTGTTGTTGTGTCTAGTTGTTCTGGTGTGCAGTGCTCTGTAACATCATTTTGAGGGAAGGAGTTGAAATAGTTTATGTCCGGGATGTGAGGGGTCTGTAAATATTTTCACAGCCCTCTTTTTGACTCATGCAATATTCAGGTCCTCGATTGAAGGCAGGTGGGTAGTAATTGTTTTTTCTGCAGTCCTAATTATCCTCTGAAGTCTCTGTCTGTCCTGTTGGGTTGCAGAACCTAACCAAACAGTTATAGAATAAAATAAAAAGTGCAGGGAGGGGAAGCAAGAAGAGCATCACCTGATACATGAGCATGCCACATTTTTATTGAAAACTTCATATAACAGTTTTTTTATCCTTATGTTTTAAAAGAGAAATTTTTATTACTGGTAATCCTTCCTTTTTACACACAATATTATTGGATGCTGATTATAAAATGGAGAGGAAGGTCAAGTAAGCAAAGAACTGATTGAATGTATTCCTATTTGCATTTAACACACTTTCAGCAATTCCCCTCATAAAAGATATCATTGGATGGATATAAGTTGATATGAGAATTTTCAGACCTTTTTGATATTATTTGAAGAGCTCTATAACCAGCTATTCAGATGAAGATAAAGCTGATTTAGTGTGACCTTTTATTGATGCTGGGTGTATGTCAACATTTTGAATTCTCATTGTTCTTCCTTTATGTTTGTATTGTTTTCTACATAACCAGATAAATATCTTTATTATTGCTTAAAGTACTCTGGTTCATGGCAGGCAAGTAAGGAAGGGAAAAGCCAAAACATTTTTGTTTTAAGGCAGAGCTAACACAACATTGTGGCCACTTTTAAACATAGGGCTTAGAGGCCATACGTGCCTTCACTGGTATCTGCAGGAATAGAGTCTATCAAGATGCTGGCACCACTAAACAGCTGAAACCATATACATTTATCTGTCTGTGTTGTACATGCAACACTTAATCATATATTTTCCACCACCATTTTGCTTTTGTCAGATTTCCTTGTGGCTTAGACCACCATTCTAAGATTTGATATTTTACTCCTGGTAGTCATTGCAATAAATATTTAATTTTATATTTATATTCAGTTTTCGATTTAGAGTTCAACTTAGACTTACATTTAGACTTAGATAATTTATGACCAAACATAATAACAATAGAATAGTACATGCTAGTGTATTACAAGAAAATGATGCAGTATGCAATTGTAGAATCATAAGATCACAGAATATAAGGTGTGATAGGGACTTGATATATCATCTAGTTCAATCTTCTGCCCACTTTCATAGCATGCCGATATCCAATATTATCTACAGTGGTCTTTGGCGTTCTATTCCTTGTTATCACCACCCTCCAATAAGTACACTGCTCAAAAAAATAAAGGGAACACAAAAATAAGACATCCTAGATCTGAATGAATGAAATATTCTTATTAAATACTTTGTTCATTACATAGTTGTGCTGACAACAAAATCACACAAAAATTATCAATGAAAATCAAATTTAGCAACCCATGGAGGTCTAGATTTGGAGTTACACTCAAAATTAAAGTGGAAAAAAACACTATAGGCTGATCCAATTTTGATATAATGTCCTTAAAACAAGTCAAAATGAGGCTCAGTAGTATGTGTGGCCTCCACGTGCCTGTATGAACTCCCTACAACACCTGGACATTCTCCTGATGAGATGGCAGATGGTTTCCTGAGGGATCTCCTCCCACACCTGGACTAAAGCATCCCCCAACTCCTGGACAGTCTGTAGTGCAACGTGGCGTTGGTGGATGGAGCGAGACATGATGTCGCAGATGTGCTCAATTGGATTCAGGTCTGGGGAACGAGCAGGCCAGTCCATAGCATCAATGCCTTCATCTTGCAGGAACTGCTGACACATTCCAGCCACGTGAGATCTAGCATTGTCGTGCATTAGGAGTAACCCAGGGCCAACCGCACCAGCATATGGTCTCACAAGGGATCTGAGGATCTCATCTCGGTACCTCATGGCAGTCAGGCTACCTCTGGCGAGTACACAGAGGGTTGTGCGGCCCCCTAAAGAAATGCCACCCCACACCATTACTGACCCACTGCCAAACCGGTCATGCTGGAAGATGTTGCAGGCAGCAGAACATTCTCCATGGCGTCTCCAGACCCTGTCATGTCTGTCACATGTTCTCAGTGTGAACCTGCTTTCATCTGTGAAGAGCACAGGGTGCTAGTGGTCAATTTGCCAATCTTGGTGTTCTCTGGCAAATGCCAAAGGTCCTGCATGGTGTTGGGCTGTAAGCACAACCACCACCTGTGGACCTCGGGCCCTCATACCACCCTCATGGAGTCTGTTTCTGACTTTTTGAGCAGCCACATGCACATTTGTGGCCTGCTGGAAGTCATTTTGCAGGACTCTGGCAGTGCTCCTCCTGTCCCTCCTTGCACAAAGGCAGAGGTAGTGCTCCTGATGCTGGGTTGTTGCCCTTCTACAGCCTCCTCCACGTCTCCTGATATACTGGCCTGTCTCCTGGTAGCGCCTCCATGCTCTGGACACTACGCTGACAGACACAGCAAACTTTCTTGCCACAGCTTGCATTGATGTGACATCCTGGATGACCTGCGCTACCTGAGCTCCTTGTGTGGGTTGTAGATTCTGTCTCATGCTACCACTAGAGTGATAGCACCTCCAGCATTCAAAAGTGACCAAACCATCAGCCAGAAAACATAGGAACTGAGAAGTGGTCTGTGGTCACTACTTGCAGAACCACTCCTTTATTGGGGATATCTTGCTAACTGCCTATGCTTTCCACCTGTTGTCTATTCAATTTGCACAACAGCATGTGAAATTGATTGTCAATCAATGTTGCTACCTAAGTGGACAGTTTGATTTCACAGAAGTATGATTGACTTGGAGTTACATTGTGTTGTTTAAGTGTTCCCTTTATTTTTTTGAGCAGTGTGATTCTTGCTCATGATGCCTACTCTTTAGGCTATTGACCTCCTTGCTTATAGAGAGGACAATGGACCAGAGGGCTCTTGGCCAGACCTAGTATCTCATTTATTATGTCCTTCTTATTACTTGAGGAGCCCTCATTTTTCTTCTACTTATGTTTGTTTGAAATGTATTGCATACAGTGAATGCATTCAATATCAACTTTCTGCAACTCAGTATGGTTCAGATTAATTTGTCTACAATTCTCACCATCCTATATGGCTGATGGATGTTTAGTTCAAAAGTGATTACTATTCAAGGCACCTTTAAGTGCATTCATGGCTCACTGAAGATAATGGGACATGATTCCTTGGGAATGATAGAAAGGGGCACTTTTTTAGAAGAAGAAAGAAGAGGAAGAGGAAAAATATTAAATCTGAAATTTCATAGTTCTCTAATCTTCCCTTTCTTATTATACTACTGTGGCAAGTTGCAATAGTTATTTCTCAATCAAAAGGAATAAATTGTCTGTGTCCCAGACTATAATTATGTTGATAATCTAGTGCAAGCCCAACACCCCATCCTAAGGGCAAAAAGATTAGATCTATGTAGAGTTTTTTTAAAAATAATAATAATAATTTCATTTGTCTGCCGTCTTGAGTTTCCATAGAAATGACATATATATACTGGAGGTTTCTACACAGTTGAAATGGGCCAAAGTCTAAACAAATGTGAGATCTTATGTTGATCTGGTAACTTGTATTAATAATGACATGTCATATATGTACTTGGTGAAAACATGGGAAGAGATATTACTGGATTTCATACTGGGAGTATGAAAAGTAGAAGAAGAAATGGCCCATAACTTTATGGAACATATTTCAATGGTACCCCATAATTAATGGGCATGAAATTTACCGTTACTTTCTCTGGGCACTGAAAAGCTCTAAGAGCAGCTGGATTTGTTTCTCTTGTGAAGGAGATCACTGGAATTTTAACATTATTTTGAAACATTCACTTGCAAGTATATGCACAATACATACAATGGATATAAAGACTACATTATCCAGCAGACAGGCAAATCATGTGCCCCCAAAAGATCTACCAATAGAGCACACAGCTGCCTCTAAATGGTATTGGTTTAATGACCTTCAACTCAGATCCCAATAATAGAATCATATGTGTGTGATCACGTTGAATAATGGATTGAAATTTGAGCAACAGACTGCAAATGGACCTGGATGAAAGAAAACACAGAGGTTGAGTTACACAATGTGCTAAGCCATGATTTAACCGAGGCACTGAATAAACCACAGTGTCTCAGTTGACTCTCAACTCTAAATCAGTCCTATTGTTATATTATGGCTTAGACCTATATATGAATAGAATATAACAAAATTCTTTATTGTCCAAGTATAATTGGACACACAAGGAATTTGTCTTGGTGCATATGCTCTCAGTGTACATAAAAGAAAAGATACATTCATCAAGAGTCAAGAATCATAATGTACAACACTTAATAATAATCACAACGTACAATTAGCAATCAAGTCATACTTGGAAACAGTCAATATAAATCGTAAGGATACAAGCAACAAAGTTACAGTCATACAGTCACAAGTGGGAGGGGATGAGTGATAAGGAGTGATGAGAAGATTAATAGTAATAGTAATGGAGACTTAGTAAATAGTTTGACAGTGTTGAGGGAATTAATTGTTTAGCAGAGTGATGGTGTTCGGGAAAAAACTGTCCTTGTGTCAGGTTGTTCTGGTGTACAGTGCTCTATAAGCGTCGTTTTAGGGGAGGAGTTGAAACAGTTTATGTCCAGGATGTGAGGGTTCTGTAAATATTTTCACAGCCCTCTTTTATATATGAAACATAGAATATGGTTTACTATATTGTGCAATTTAAACTAGTGTGGCCTTTTTCAGTAGACCATGTTTAAACACACCATAGCTTAACCCTTGGTGTAAATCCAGTATGTGTTTTTTCCTCCATCCCCAAATTGTTGGTCTTGGCTCAAACTCCAGTCCATTTATCTCAAATCATAGCCTAACCCATCCTTATGGCTAGGATGAACCATTTGATGTTCATCTAATCTTTTTGGTCCATCTACCTGTAAGGTGCCCCAAATAAGAGAGGAATTTCATTATTAAATAGGATTACTCAATCTTCTGGAACCAGTAACTTCCAAGCTCTTGGTCTCATTATGATATGAAATGCTGACTGGTTATTTTTGTCAATTAAATTGTTGTATCAGCTTCTGTCACCTGTTGCCTTCTGGGGTTTTCGTACTGGCACCAGTGATAAGGAAAGAAAAGATGTAGGTTTTCAAAATAATTTTATCTTTTTTTCTCAAATACATTCTATTGATTTTGAACCAATTAACTTTAAAGCCAACAGGTCACCATGCATTATGGCGCTTTCAAGTATGACACTTGAGTAGAGCCTCCTTGTTTAGAGACTGTGCAGGTAGTCCTTGCTTACTGACCATCTTGTTTATCAAGTGTTTGAAGTTATAATGGTTGGAAAAAAAACCCCACCTTTGTGGCCGATCCTTACATTTACAACCATTGCAGTGTCCCATGGTCACCTGATTGCCATTTGTCAGCTTCACAACTGGCTCCCAATGAGTGCAATTAATGGAGAACACAAATTAAAATTGTTACATCACAGACACATGATGTCTCACTTAACGACTGCAGTGATTTGCCTTATGGTGAAAATGAAGTAATATCATCAGTATTAGATGGCTGCATAGTTCTTTGCTTTGTAACCATGGTGCTTAGTGACAGAACTGCTCATCACAAGTGTGGTCAGTAAGTGAGAACTACCCATATACCTTCTGAATATCAAATACTCCAAATAAGAGAGGTTTGTTGCCTTAAGATAACACTTTGGGTTTTTAAGCCACCCAGACTGTTTAAATCTGGTTATTGAAATGGTATAGGGTCTCCTGCTTGAGCAGAGGGTTGTACTAGAAGACCTCTAAGGTCCTTTCCAGCGTGGTTATTCTGTGCTGTTCTGTTAAGGTTAAGGCCCAGTCCCACTGCACTTACGGATGCAAAGATGATGTAAAACATTAAAAAAAGCTTGCCATCCATTGGAAAACGCTATGCATTCATTGTGTACTCATTGCATACGTGTTTCATACGCTCTATCCTTCGAGCATCCGTCCACTGCGATTTCATCCGTGCAAGAAGTTTTGAGCTGCACAAAACTTTGTGAATGGATGAACTTTCCGCCGTGTACGATGTAAATCCGTGACATACATTTGAGCAACAAACGTTCTATGTCTGTTTATCATCTGTTAAACGTTCACTGTATCCTCTCTGCATCCTCTGGGCATCCTCGCAACTCACATCCGCTGCAGCTGAAAATGGAAAGAGAGAGGAAAGAAAAGGTACATGGAACGTCTATACATCGTTAGTAGCACGGAAATAGAAAGGTTGTGCAGTGAACGGTTTGCATTCGATATACATCCGCACAGCATCCCCTTTCTTTCCTTTAGGCGTACGTGATGCATCCGGTTCATGCGTCCGCTTTGCAATTATCCCCGATAACTCCTTCGGAGGTGTCATCCGCTTCCATCTGCTTTTATCTTCTAGGCTTCTGATGAACATCCGTTTAACATCCCCGCTACATACTACCCACGTCCATTCTTTTCCATTCTGTTTATGCAAATTTTTGCCACTTTTTGAAGCGGATGACAATGGATGGAGCCATCCCTGAAATTTTGCTCGTCCTCTGTGTCCTTTATGCATACGTTTTGCGTCCATCGGCCAGTGGGACCGGGCCTTTAAATGCTGAGCCAGATGGATTTTTGACCTGATTTAGCAGGGCTCTTTCAACATTCTTACAGGAGACAAATGGGTGTTTTTTTCATCACCTGGAAAGACCTTTAAGAAAGGAAGTTGGCCCAAAGTGAATAAACACAGCAAACTTCCTTCCCCTGCAGAATTCCACCTTTGAAAAAAAAAAGAGAGGCTTTTTTCACTTCAGTTCCTACTGCATATAAACTAATGAGGCCACTAGCTTATCCTCTCTTTATCTACGGGTCTCCTTAACAGCTAATATATCATGCCATCACCCTAAGGGAGAAGGCAAAGTAATGTAACTTAATTGCAGGCCTCAGATACCAGAACCACTCCTGCCTTTTTTTGCTAGTGAATCTCAAGGTCTGCTACATAGGATGCCACTTAGCATCCTATGTAGCAGACCTTGAGATTTGATCATAAACTTCAGCTCACTAGCTAACCTCCAATTTGGGCAGGCATGTAAGTAAGACAGCAAAAGCTGTTATAAATGTAACTTATTTTAATTCAATATTCATACAAAGAGGAGAAGAGGTCAGGCATTTCACATGCTTAAAATTTTCTGCAAGATTTTGGAGTAGAATTCCTTTCATAATGGTTTTGCTTTGCCACAAAATACAATAGGAGGCACTAACAACAATTGACTGTTGGACTAAATCAAGGGTCTTCAAACTTGACAGCTTTAAGACTTGTGATCTTCAACGTCCAGAACTCCTCCTCCAGTCATATTAGCTCAGGAATTCTAGGAGTTGAAGTCCACAACTCTTAAACTTGCCAAGTTTGAAGAACCTTGGACTAAATAGTAAAAATGGCTGTCTAGCTGCTGGAGACAAACAGAAGTGGAAAGCACTGATACTTTGGGCTTTTTTGAAGGAATCCCTTTGATTGCCATCTTGGAAAGTTTGGTCTGATACAGGAGATCTCACACACATTTGGAAGTGTAAATGCCTATGAATGGATATATGTTATTTGTGGATATTCCGGTAATATTGTCAATCATATCATTCTCTAGATAGCATCCTTTTAGGTGGTGGGTGGTAGGAGATAAACTGTATTCAGTCATTCATGTTCTGCAACCCTGCAGATTAGACCATGGCAACAGGCTGTCCACAGGTTTGCTTTCCAGGACTGTAATTATCATAGGTTTAAGCTATTAGAGTACTAATTTAGACTGGGCTTTTTGATATTATTATGAAGTTGCTTACAGGGATAGTTTAAGTTGCTGGTTGTGTCTTTTAAATCCTTCATTGTTTAATGGCACAATATTTAATACACTGCCTTCTCCATAAATGCCCATTTTCTAGAAGGCTGTGTATGCCTGGGCCATTCCCTTTCTGGGCAAATGGGTGTCAGAAGATAAATCTGCTCAGGACTGATGACCTTGTGGCTTCTTCTCAAGCAGTTTTCCTTTCATCTTCCTTTGAAGATGTTTCCCCATGCTGTCAGAGGAATTCTGGGATTTGAAATCAACACATCTTCAAGGGGCCAAAGTTGAAAAACATTGGTTTAGTGATATACCTAGATAAGAACTTTTTCAGGTCTCCAGGGGCAAGGAAGTGCATGGAGAAATGTGGGTGGAAAGTAAATTGCACAAACACATTAATAAGAAAGACATGTTCCTTCTCCATGACTGCCATAGAGATAAAACTCAAGCTAGACTTTCTGCTGGCATGACCTGATTCAATGGTTCTCCTTGTTATCGTCCCAGAATCACAGAACTGCAAGGGACACCTAAAAGTCATCCAGCTGAATCTCCCCAAATTGTAACACTAATTGCAATAGTTTGCTATGACAAGTTCACATTTGCCATTTTGAATAATCAGAAACCTGCATAATATAACCTTCACAAATGAGGTAATTATTTTTGCAATTTAATACATTGATTGGGATCGAGCTTGAAAAACTGAATATATTTGCATATATTTGATTTTATTTAGTTGTAAACCACTCAGATTGCTTTTGTTATTGGATGTAACCCTGTGTATAAAAATACAGAATTCTTTTGTACAATTTATTGTTTCTAAAAGCTAGACAGAGAATTAACAAGATATGGAGATCATGAAAGTTGATTCCACTAAAAAGCAAAGGTTCTGCTCTCTTCTCTAGTTTTCAGTGTTTGGCCAGGCATTGCTCAATCTGAAAGCTCAAGGACAGATGCTTAGCTTTTTAAAAAAACTAAAAAAAGTACTCTGGTACTCTGCAGCAGAGCTATCCTAGGAGTGCAGTATATATAAACCTCTGAATCTAAATGTGTTTCCTCTTATTTATTGAATCTAACATAGATGATTGCATCCCTGAAACACTGCTGAGGATATTTGGGTACAAACCTTTGTTCAACAATACAGTTCAGGACTTGTATTGTAAAGGCCCTGTCACACTGGCCGACGGATGCAAAACGTTTGCAAAAAAGACACAGCAGACGAGAAAAATGTTCTATCCATTGTTATCCGCTCTCAAAAGGGGCAAAAATTTGCATAACCAGAGCGGACAACACGGAAAGAAACGGACGGGGGGAGGACATAGGGCGGATGGAAAGCGGATGCTCCATGGAAGCCTAGCGGATTGAAGCGGATGGCACATCCACAAGGCTTCCGGGAGACCGCAGCAAAGTGGATGCACAGCGGAAAGAGCGGATGCAGAGCGGACACCGAGAGGATGAAGCGGATGCACAGCGGAAGCCTAGCGGATGCCTAGCATTCACTGCGCATGCGGGGAGGATGCATTGCGTCAGCCCCACGGATATAAAGGGAAGCAGCTCCCAAGCAGGTCAACATTCAGAGGAAAGACCTGCTTCCAGACACATCTCCAGCCTGCCTGCCTACCAGCTGCCAGCCTGCCTGCCTGCCAGCCTGCCTGCCAGCCTGCCTGCCAGCCAGCAACCCCACAACCATGGGGAAGAAGAGAAAGCCTCAGCCATCTGCTGCCAGCCCTGGCAAGAGGGACAGGGCCACCCTCCCACCCCCTGGCCCTCACTCTGCTTCTGCTGGGGCTTCTGCAGCCCAGGCTCGCTCTTCTGGGGCTGGGGCTTCTGCTGATGCTGCTTCTGGAGGAGCTGATGATGCTGCTTATGGCGGTGGTGCTTCTGCTGGTGCTTACTCTGCTGATGCTGCTTCTGGAGGAGCTGCTGATGCTGCTTCTGGCGGTGGTGCTTCTGCTGGTGCTTACTCTGCTGAAGCTGCTTGTGGCGGTGGTGCTTCTGCTGGTGCTTACTCTGCTGGCACTGCTCCTCATCCTGCTGGTCCTGCTGGTGCTCCTGGTCCTGCTGGTGCTCCTGGTCCTGCTGGTCCTGCTGGTCCTGCTGGTCCTGCTGGTGCTCCTGGTCCTGCTCGTGCTCCTGGTGCTGCTGGTGCTGCTGGTGCTGCTGGTGCTGCTGGTGCTTACTCTGCTGATGATGATCCTGGTGCTGCTGGTCCTGCTGGTCCTGCTGGTCCTGCTTTTCCTGCTGCTGCTGCTGGTGGTGGTGTGGAGGAGCAGCCCCTACAACCTGGAAGCCCCTCTGATGAGGGCCCATGTGGTCCTGCCAAAGGGAGGAAGAGGCAGACGTGAGAACGGGAAAGGAGGCAATACAACATCGAAGAGGAACATGAGGATGAGGTGCTGGAGTGGCTGGGAGAGAATGAGTATCTATGGTGGAAGGGACACAGGCTCTATAGGGACACCAAAAGGAAGCAGGCTGCTTGGAGAGAGAAGGCGGAGAGCCTGGGCTACACTTCAGAGGTGCTCCTCGGCTGGTGGAAGCACATGCACACCTGGTACAGGAAGCTCAAAACTTTTTGAGCGGATGCAACCTCAGTTGACGGATGCTGGATGGATAGAGAGGAAGAAAAACGGACGCAGTGAGTACAGAATGGATGCATCGCGTTAACCAACGGATGGCAAGTGTTTCTCTCCGTTTTACATCCTCTTTCCATCCGTTGGTGCAGTGTGACATGGGCTTAAGTTTAGTTAAGTTACTTCATAGGGATGTTATGAAGACAGAACGGTTTGCTGTATTTTAAGGAGAAATAATAGAATAGTAACAAAATGAAAAAAAATGTAATTTCAAATGTGGATCCATACAAAATTCCTAGTTTTTTATGACTGTTAAAGGCAGGTCAATTCATTCAGGCAGTTGAAGTGCTGTCTAGACTGCTTTCTCAAATAAAATCAGTTTAAATGTTTAAAAACACTGCAGGTAGTGTCGCAGGACGATTGCAAGCAGAAAGTCACATTCCCTTGTCCAAACACTCCTAAAAGTCATACACACACCCCAATCTGCTGGGTGATGTCAAAAAGTAGAGATGATGGCCAGAATAATATGATCGAAGCACTGTCTGCTTTTTAATCTGTGTTGCAACAAGCTTGCTAAAAGTAGAAGCTGAATACAACAAGGACAATGCATAGCTCTCTGATGTGTTAATTTTCAAGATGCAGTGAGCATCTTTTAAATTTTTAAAATGCAAACAAACATGAAGAAATGGCATGACAAAGTAGACTGGCTGGCTGTGCTACAGCTCAGTCTCTGAGATCAAGTTTTTACCACCTGAGTCTGCTGCTTGTTTAGGCTGGGTGTCTCAACGCAGCAGTTGTTCCCAACTTCATTCCCAACACACACACACACACACACACACACACACACACACACACACATTTAAAATGCTCATTTGGTCCCTTGGCAGATAAAGACATGAAAGATCTTATATCACCCATTGAAAACAAACACTTTTGCCAAAAAAAAATAAAAGAAAAGAGAGAAAGAAAAGTACACCAGCCCAACCTGCAAAGCTTCGGGGTTTCCCATCTCAGTTCTAGATTAGCAGTGTGTGTGAGAGAGAGCTCAGGGCCAAACGGTTCTGGCAGTCGTTCAACTCTTTCATCCCTGTAATCGTGCAAAGAGAAAGGATACTCTGGTATCTGACCGGTTCTTCTGGACTCGACCAAGTCATAATCCAGCCTCAGGTAAAACAAACAAAAAATAAAACTCTTAATCTAAAGACTTGTTCCCCCTTAAGGGTGAAGTGAGTAGAGTGATGTGTGATTTCACTGTTACTCTTCCCATTCATCCCCTTGCTTCAGCAAGTCCCAACTATTTCTTAGCCCTGATATAAACAACACAGCTGCAAAAACATTGTGGCATTTCTTTAAAAAACAGCTACTGTGCTCAAATGTAATTTTAGAATGGGACTTGATTAGAACACCCTCCTTAAGCCTTTTCTCTTTAAATTGTAAAATGGGCCATAGGAACCAAGGTTCATACTGCATTGATAAAAACTTGATTTCAATATTATTGTATCAATACAATAAGACTTACAGGATCTAATAGATGCTATACATAATTTTTGCACCCATGCTGATTTCTAATTTAATTCAAGAGAAAACAGCTAGAGGGCTGGAAGCCATGCCAGTAATTGAATTAATTTAGGGCTCCCCAAACTCTTCAACTTAGGGACCCTTCATGAAGCTTCAGATGATGCATTGCCCCCCCCCCAAAAAATATTATATAAAATAATTTAATAAATGCTATGTTAAATAGAGAATTGAAATGTATCAATGTGTAGATGAGGTGTTGATGCCAGGAGGAGAACTTCCTATTTATATGGCACTGGAGAATGTTTTAGGACTATCTGGAGGTGTAAGGGAGGGAGTTAAAGGCTTCACTTGAACCAAAATGGGACTAAATTGCTGCTACTTAAAATTAAAAAGCCAGCAGAGTATCTATTAAACTGAGGACAGCGGATAGTCTATCAGGAACTGAAGAGTGCCCAGTTTGGAAACTATTATTGCTTAGGGAAGGAGTTGAAGCAAATTATGTCTGTTCCAAAGAGGAAGTAATAGTAATAGGAGAGGATAAATTAGTCATGTGATGATTTCTCAACAAGGCTACATGAAATTAGGGAATATGACACAAATCAAAATAATACAGTAAAAGATGTTGCATATCAGGTTGGTATACAAATGCTAGGAGCCTGCCAACCAAAATGGATGAATTGAATGCTTAAAAAAAAGTATAGGTATGGTTGGTGTAATTAAAACTTAGTACACTTGGGCAACTTAGTAAGAGACTGCTATTCCTGGTAATAAATTATGTAGAAAGGACAGGGATTGGCATGGCAGAAGTGGTGTCACCTTGTACATAAAAGAGATAATTGAATCAAGTTGTCTTGACATCTCCAAAGGAGCAAATTTATGATAGAAGATGTATTTCCAGGAGGCATGGGGTGGATTCCAGAGGAATAAGAGGCAACTCAGTCTGGATTTACAAGTAGTAGAAAGATAGTGAAGACAGGCCTCCCAAATAGTTCACAATATATTTTAGATGCAGATAGTAGCGTCCTCAATTTGGTAAGAGTTTGTCTATAGGTGTGAAAATAATAAACACAGCTTGGAAGAACCACTATGTGTTATTCTTGGTTTTGGGTCTGACAAGATCATTCAGTGGAATTGCTTTGGGTAGAAATATCAGTTCTAAAGGTAGGTTAATCTTGGTAGTACACTATCAACTATCTAACCGAGATCCTGAAAGCAACTGGAGATGGAGAAGGAAATCAGAGAGGAATTCTGGAAAGAGTCTAATAAATAAGGGAGGTTTCAATTGCCTACCTTGATGGGTGAAGACAGAGAGGTAAAAATTGTTAGATGGCACAAATGACAATGCACTGGAGCAGTTGGTTGTGAAATCAACTAGGAAGGGAACAATATTAGAACTAAAAATTAAGTAGTGCTCAGGACTTGGTGAGAGGAATATATATATAGTTCAACTGATTAGTAACCATAATGTAAAAAAAAAGGTCAACATTCAAAGAAATGCATGATTGTCATGACAAATCTCACAGTCATAGTTAATTTCAAGAAGGGGAAATTCTCAAAATTGAGAAGACTGGTGAAAATGATACTTGAAAGGAAGGTCCAAATGGCATTATTAAGGAGATAAAAGTTGAGATTGTGGACTTTCTAACTAAAATATAGTTTCTCCACTTGGGCTCTATAGTTGAATACTGGAAGGTGGCCAGTGTAGCCCCAATATTTAAGAAGGGTTCATGCAAAGATCTTGGAACTGTCCGCTTTACATTTGTTCTAGGGAAGATAGGGAACTGCTATGAAAGAGAAAAATAGCAAACATTTGGAGACACAGGCTTTGCTCAAGGATACCCAACACAGCTTCACAAAGGAAATTCCAATCTAACCACTGTTTTTTGAGGACATTAATAAACATATATAAACATATAAAAATGCAGCTTATATTCGTTATATAATTTGCAGAAGCCATTTTATTACATGAATGATGGTTGAGTTGAAATACTAAGATGACCGTATGAGGCTGGGGTAATGTTGAAAGCCTAAAAGAAGCACAGTACGAATAAAAAAACCCAAGGTCAATGGTCATGAACAGAGGGAGATGTCAAGAATTGTATGAAATATCAAAATGCTGTAAAGGTCACATCAACACCATGTTTCTGAACCAGCTCATGGACACAGAAAAGAAATAAAACAGCTGGTGTTGCTGAAACATGGAACCAATGAGAAGCAAGCTGTTTCTTTGTCAACAGAAATCAGCCTACGGAATGGACAATACACATTGTGAAAGTAGGGAACGTAAATTCTGTGCCAGAATGTTATGAAAAAGAGTGGCAGTGAGACATAAAAAGTTGTCGATGTAGTCATTATAATAAGAAAAGTACATGATGTCCAACTAATAAGGACAGAACAGATCTTTCCAAGGATAAAAGCATGTGGAAAAGAGAGATAAACAAAAACACAGAATAGCTGATTGACAATACAGTCTTGTCACTCTTGGGCAGTCAAACAACATCAAGATTTTCTGCCTTTTTCTTCAGAAACTAGTTTTGGTATATATGTGGGTGTGGGTATTATACAGAGCACCTTATACAGAATATTTGTCTTGTAACTGGAAGCATCAGCATATATTAATGCTAATACACTGAGCATTAATTTTACCCTGAGAAAATTTCTATCAGTCCTGTAACAATTAGACAAAATAAAACTATGTTGCATCATATTTGGCTTGTCTTGATATCCTACTCAAAAGATCTTGAGTAGCAGATTTGATGTCTCTTTTTTGGGTGATAAAAGTAATGGTAAAATCAATTAAATAAATTTTAACCTCTTCACTGGTTCATGCTATTTATTATCATTCTGCATTCATACCTTAATATAATAAGTTTAACATCTTTACTTGCCAATCTATAGATTCTATAGACACATGGCAGCATCAAACCTTCTTACTTACCTATAGGAAAAATGTTTCACTTTTTCCCACTAATCTCACAGTTTTGCCTTCCTGAACAGCAACAGTCACACAGTTAGCTTTAACACATCCTTACGAAATCTTGACAATAGACTTGTAAAGTAGGTCACTATTGCCATATCCATCCTGGGAAGCTGAGACAATTACTGATATGACCATATTGACAGACTGTCTAGGGAATAATGATACTCTTGAAAACTTGTCTTCATTTCTTTTGCGATAGAGAAAACGAGGAAAGCAGTGGATCAATTTGAGGATCACATCAGACCAATGATGCATATAGCTAACATAGTCTTTACCTTGCTGGATCAAAGAAGCCAGACCAAGTCCTGTTCTTGCACTCCAAGTAGCAACACAAATGATTATTGCTTTATTTTGGGAGGTAAATATTTTGCTAATATTGTAAGTAATTAAGTCCTCAAATTTTATTTATTGTATTTTTTCTTTATTGATTGATGGAAAAAAATCTCAGATTGGATTTCAGCATGTGCTAGACGCACACACATTTATATTTGATTAAATTGGTAATAATGTCAAGTGTCTCATCTTGAATTAAGCCAGAGGTGGGCTGCACTTTCATTGACAAGGAGTTTGCAGGCAGCTAATCGGCTCAGGCCACTCCAGTGAGTACAGCAGGGCGGTGTGGAACTCACCTGGGCAGTCTGGGGCCCCGTTAGTTATTTATTTTGATAAAGCATAGCACAAGGGCAGGCCCAGCTAGAAATCACAGCTTGGGATTCTAGCTCAAACCTTGCTGACCATCCAGCAGCCCACTATTGGATTAAGCCCTGCTTTAACTGCCCATCCATGAAATGGGAACAAGAATATATAGATCTCTCTAAAGGGCTTACCAAATAGAACACAGTTCCAAAAATGAACAATAGGAATCCGTGCTATTCCTGCTGAAAAAGTATTATTATTTGCTAAATATTGAACTTTAGAATGCAATGGGAAGAATGAATGAGAAAGAACATAAAACATAAATAAATAAAATCATCCAGAATGTTGTTTTAAATTAAGGAAATGAAGAACAGAAGCTGCTTTATCTCTACAATCTTGGATTTTGCTACATAGGAAAGATAAAGAGTTCAAAAAGGGGCAAATAAATACAAAATAAAGTTGACCCTTGCCTTCTCTTGGGCACACAAGAGTTTCATGACCTCTCAGTGATCAAAGCTGCAGATGCCTCATGTAACTGAATCACTGGCTCAGTTGAGGCATTTTGCTGGACAAATGCAGTCTTGAGAGATATCAGTGTCTGCTGGTAAAGTGGACAGTTAGCCCCAGGGGAAACAGCTGAATCACAGAATGAGCAGTGAAGGGTGACCTGCTTTGAGTTCAGCCAGCCAGCCGATCGGTTGCAATGCCCTTGGCATTCAAAGGGCAGCTTTGTCTACAGTAGCAAAGTGTTGGGATTGCTCTACCCTTTCTTTCCAAACCCACAAATGAATTGTACAACATTCTTATTATTGGCAACATTTTTGGGCAGTATTGTACTGCATTGTATAGGTGGGCCATGATTAGTTTCATTTCTAAAAGCCAAATTCATCTCTCATATGTCAGCCAGCCACCTAGGATCAGCCACCAGGTACTCCTACCCAAGGCAAAAACAAAAGGTACATTCTTTAAATAAAAAATGCTGCACACGACAACCCAATATTCAATAACACCACCAATAACAAAATCTTGTTTAAAAATTCCAACTAATATGTTGTTCAAAAGCCTTACATCAAAATGAAGGACATAGCTAGAAAAGATCGTGTTATCCTGAGAGTACTAACAATTCTGTCTATATGTTCTCTTTCAGAATGTAGACCATAAACAAAAGGCCTATTGGATACAGTGGAAAGTTAGTACCCAACTATCTTCCAGAAGAATGAAATATTTTGAGAACTATTAAAAAAGCAGAATATTATATTTCCCTGGATGAGAAATGGAGAAACATGCTCTTGGAAAACAGTCACCACTTTTCTTAATAGCCACCAGCAGATTTTTTTTTGCCCATTAAGAAAAACTGGGCCAGCCTATGTACAAAACAAAAGACTTTCAGCTTCAGGGTGATGGGATTAAGACATGACCCTCTAGGACTCAACAGGATTAACCCACTAGCAGCAGAGCTGACTACATTGCACGGTCTCCTAAGGACATTGTATCGGAGTCCAAACTTAAACCTGAGAACTCAAACAACCACAGAGCCAGCTATGACCTCTACAAAAGCCAGTAGAATACATGTTCTTGCACAGAAACAGGAAGTTAAAGTACAACGCCCAAGAGAACGTATAGATATCCCCCACTCTCAACTCCATGTGGCCAGCTACCCAGAACCCTGGTGGTTCTGCTTCACCATTAAACCATCTTTCCAACCAGTCTCTGTTTTTTCCAGTGTCTTTCTCTGGGCTTGGAACTGAACCAGATGGACATTTCTTCCCACAATACCACAGGCTAGAAAGCAACAGCTGGAAAAGGCTATTGATTGTGGAACTTCCTGGATGCTTGTGGTAGGTCACTGTGGAAAACAGGCATATTAGATTAGGAAGGTTTTTGATCTGATCCAGCAGGACTGCTCTTCTGTGAATGTGCAACACTGCCATCCAGCAATAAGACCACTTCTCCATGTACCTTTGCATTGTCCATATATTCTTCTTGAAATAATTCTGGAAGTTATATTCCCAACATATCTGGAAAACTGTTCAGAATTTTGTACCCTTATTATGGAATCCTGCCTGAAAATAAAAAGGATTGAAATTTCAAAACTTGCTTCTGTGCTAAAGACAATGATATCTGGTTTAACCTTGTAGGCTCTTGAGTCCCATTGTGACATATCACAAAAGCAAATTATTTACTTCATATTTTCCATAGGATAAATGAATACACACACAAAGATATTTTGTAGCCCAAGGGAAGGGAAGGCTATTCTCCTTCTCACAATAGGCTTTGCAAAGAAGGCAGGTAGAATATTTCTGAAGAAGCAGAATTGCAGATCAGAGATTAGCACCTTTGAGGGTGTTTTAATATTTCTTAGTGCTCTAAAAAAAGCATTTCCAAAAACACAGAGCTCCATGCAAGGAATGTCTTGGGACTGGGACTGACTTCTCTTTCCAGTAAATCATACTAGCAGAAGAAGGAGCACTAAATGACGGCACAGATGGGAAGAGCTTCTTTTTCCAAAGCCCTTCTCTCATCCATACAGCTCTCACCTTGACAGTGTTTAAAAAGCCTCTGAAAAACCTGGCTGTTTCCCCAGACATTGGGTTAGGGTGTGTGATAAACTCTTTATAGGACATAACATGTTACTTTGAATAATTTCTCTTCTGGATATACAATGTTCTTTTCTTTGTGTTTCCTGTTTTAACTGAGTAGATACTTTTTGAAACTGGACAGCCTTCTATATTGACTAATAAATAAGTAAATAATTCAGTTGGCTGAGGCTTTAGTTGAGGACAAGCTCAATGTATATACTTTCTTATGTTATAGCCAGCATTTCGGGTTAACAGGAAAGGACAAATTAAATGCCTTTATGCCTTGAGTGGGCACGCCTTCAAAGGCTTTCAAACAGGCACCTGCAGTCTTCCAAATAGGGGATGAACCTTTGAAAAATGAAACATATTAACCAATCCTAGGTCTACAATTTATACATTTTTAAATTAAACAAACAAACATTCTAAGACGATCATAATTTCTGCATTTCCTTATTTTGTCTTTTATGATAAATCTTTCTATGGACTACAGATATAATTCTGTGGATGAATTCAGTTCTGTAAAATTCTTTTCTATTTGCCAGAAAAAAAATCCTTTTTCTTTCTCTCTCTCCCCCCTGCTCACTATCTCCATCCATCCATCCATCCATTTACCTATCTAATCTGTCCATTCCCTCCTCTCATCTATATATCATCGATCTTACCATTTATGTATCATTTAGCTATCATCTGCCCACCTCAAAACTGCAAGTAGGATTCTCATAACTCTGGCCAGCGGGATTCCTTCTGTAAAAATGAAAAATGAATGAATTATTTTATGTATTGATATAGTGCCAAACATCAATCGATGCAAAAAGCAGCAGTGCAATTCTTCACTCTCCCAAGTGTTACAAGAGCCAGTTTGGGCCTCCACAATTTGGCCAGTGTTTGGCTTTATTTCCCCAACATTCAGATTCCATTTCCCCCCCCCCCTTCCTCTGACTCTCTGACAGCCAGCCATTAATTATGATCATCTGAGTCTAATTCATTCATCCCTTTCTCTTCTCATATGGAAGGACAGCTAGGGCTGAGGGGACTCAGGAAATGTAGGCACGATTCCATATTCTTTATGCAGAGTGCACTGTCTGCTACTTTGCTGGATTGCACTGGCTTTAATTGAATTGGCTTTCTAATAAAGCTGTTGCCATTCAGTAAGTGGAGTGTTGTAGTACTCACACTACAGCTGCAGCATACAAGCAGGCATTTCCTGAAGGCGAGCCAAGCGTCCACTCTCCTGAGTTGCCCATTTCCACCTCCCTCAGTTGTTCCATAAATGTGTCACATAATAATGTGGGGCACTGTTTTTTTCCTTGCAAAGCCTATATTCCATTTAGGAAGACCAAGCAGATATCCTTTCTGAGTTCATTTACAATGGGGCAAAAGAGACTATTGAGGATATTCAGAACTTTGGCATTTTCAAAAACTACTCTCTCTTGTGTCCTTTTATTACCCACTTTCCTATTTTATTTCATAATATTTGCAAACCACTCCAATCAGAAAGGCTGTTGGACAGAAGTGGTGTTCAGCAGGTTCTGACCAGTTCTGGAGAACTGGTAGTGGAAATTTCGAGTTGCTTGGAGAACTGGCAAATACTACTTCTGACTGGCCCTGCCCCCATCTATTTTGTGCTTTCCAAGTCCCAGCTGAATGGCTGGGTCTTCTTTTGTTGCCCTGCACAGGAGAACAGAGCTGGAAAGCAGGTTAGTGGAGTGGGGAGGGAATGGGGATTTTGCAGTATCCTTCCCCTGCCATGTCCACCAAGCCACACCCACCAAGCCACACCCACAGAACCGGTAGTAAATTTTTTTGAATCCCACCACTGCTATTGGACTAATTAAATGTAGCCCTTGGCTTTCACCAACCTGTTGCCCTCTAGATCTGATGGGAATGGCAGAGCCAGCTCATCTGGTTGGAAAGGCTGGCTAGACTCAATGTGGAATGAGAGGCTGTTGGACAGATGGGATGTTACAGAGAAGGAAATGAAGTGATGGGATCAGCAAATTGCCCTCTTTTATCATTGATCCTTTGTCTGATGTTTACCAGGGGACGTTCATAGGACCAACTTCCTCCTGTTTTTTTGTGAAAACTTGACATTTTTGACAGCTGGGCTAGATCCCACATCCTCTTGACCAGTTAACTTCTGTTAGTTTTTTTAGCAAGCATTCAAGGAAACTCAGAAAGATCTAATTCAGATATGAAACTATGAAAGGATAAGAAATGGAATAATTTTATCTTTTTTATTTCTTTCATTCTCTTTTATGCTTAGGCTTGACAGAAAACTTTCCAGTTGGTTACTTCTGTTATCTATGATGTGCAAACTAGGATATGTGAACCACACACACTATGTATAATTCCAATTTTCAGTCCAGTCAATGGTAGTATTCCAGCAGTGGGATCCTACCTGTTCCACAGTTTGAGGATTGTGCGTGTGCGCACACACCTAAAGCGTGCATGAAGCTTTCCACACACCAGCTGAGGCCTGCAGCACCATTCACCTGAGAAGATAAAGAAGAGAAAAATGCAGGGGTGGGTCATTGGAGGCTTTTTTTACTATCAGTTCAGCCAAACCGGTAGCAATTTTTGCTACCGGTTTGGGTGAACTGGGCCGAACTGGTAGCATACCACAGCTGTAATATTTACACAGTACTTGTACAATGTCCAGTAACAACTTAAAAGACATGAAGTATATGGCTAGTGTTAAACTTTGATTTTTTTTCCCTGGGTTTTAGCAGGTTGTGTGAACTTTGCTCTCTGATTCATTTATGGTTCAATATGTGTTGATTGCCTCAGCAATTCCCAGAATTCCCAAGCCAGCATGCTGTCCTGGTTTGTTGGCAATGTTGCTAAAATACATTCAACAGCATAACAGATTTTTTTTTTAAAAAAAACATGCCATTTTTGTGCCTGGCTACATTCTGTGATGAATTGACGCTGGCAGTGCCATGTAATTTGACACAGCAATTTATTGGACAAAAAACCCTCAGGTAATTGAAAAGACTGTCCCTCAAGCAAAGAGCAACTGAGGTATCAGATACTTGGGAAGGTTTCTTAGACTTAAGAGACTCCTTTGCCAGTCTCTTGGAATTCACTTCTCTGTAGCGGAAGATACTTTAGATCACATGTTGGGTCTCAGATACAGCTCTTTTTTAAAGTATATTTGCTGATATATTAGGCCAGGGGTTCCCAAACTTTGCAACTTTAAGACTTATGGGGTTGAAGTCCACAAGTCTTAAAGTTGCAAAGTTTGGAGACCTCTGCATTAGGCCAAGAAATAGGAGTATGTTTATTCAATACATTACAAAAACCCTTATTTTTTAATAATGTATCATTTTTCCTGAAACATCCTTCTCTGTCATGCTTTCTGTCTTTTGAGCCCTGAATGGATTAATTCTACATATGATATTAATAATTGCAGCTCAGCTGGACTTTGCCACTGACCTTAAGCTCAAACCAAGAAGTGTATCTAAGTAATATGTAAGAACCAAAAGCCTGCCAATTTATTGAATTAGCAAATTATGACCCAGCAATATGTATCTGAGAACGTAGTTTTGCATTTGCTGTTCAATCACTTGATTGAGCAGACTGGCCTAAGAGCTTGTTAGAGCTCTGGAGGATTTAAAAAAATTTTTTTATTGGTTTTAAAACAAACATAAACAAACTGAACATAAAAACATTAAGCCATCTTCCATATATATACATACAGTGTACCGGTTGGTTTACAAATTGTTTTGTGCTACCATTTCGTAGTCTTCAATTACAATTACATTATATATCCTCTCATACTTTCAGTCAAATATCAAGTACATTAATATCTTTATTAATCAATCGTTGACTATACTTTTATTCATTCATGTTTTATAAAATAATCATATTTTACTTAGTTTATTTTATAATAATTCATATTATCCTCCCAAATCTATCCTAGAATCATTTTGTAGATATAATTAAAAAAAGAAAAGAAAAAAGAAAATACATCTTTATATATTTATTATTTTCTAAAAATCTACATATTTCATTACTATGTTTTGTTATCTTAACCATTGATAGAATAGATCCCAAATTTTATAAAATTGTTTATCATCTTGTTCTCTAATTTCAAATGTCAGTCTACTCATTTCAGCACATTCCAATATTTTCTTAATCTCCTCCTGTGATGGTGTCTTCTCATTTTTCCAGTTTTTAGCAAATACAATCCTAGCTGCTGTTAATACATTTACAATCAGATATTTCAAATCTTTGCTATATATTTCAGGCAAAATTCCCAATAAAAAAATCTCTGGTTTCAAGTCTATATGCTTATTTGTCATTTTTTCCAGCCACATGTGGATTTTAATCCAATATTTTTTAGCGTCTGAACATGTTCATCACATATGGTAATATGAACCAGGTGTCTGATGACATTTCCAACACTTTTTGCACTTATTCTTAAACATTCTTGCTATTCTTTTTTTCTCTAAATCAATCCCATATCCAAAATTCTTCCCCAAGCAATCATAGTTTCTTTAACTTATTCTTCTTCTTATTTAATTTCTAACAAATTTTTTAATCACCTTTTCATCAGCATCTGTCAAAATCTTGTCTAAATCAGTCAATTAATCATAAAAACCTTCTGTTTTAAAATCTTTATCATACCTTGATTGTATTTGCGCATATGAAAACCAATTCATCTTTATACCTTGTTCCTCTAATTTTTGCATAAATTTAAGTTCACCCTTTTCATTCAGTATTTCACCATATTTAACTGTTTGTTCCTTTTTGTATATTATAGGATAAGAAAACGCTTCAATAGTCGATAACCAGACTGGAATTTTAAAATAAATTTCAGAGAATTCTGAATATGAGAAATTAGGTGCGCAATTCACATATACAAAGTGATGGAAGTGTTCCCACCCTCAATAGTTCAGATGAAACTTCCAATTAGAAATTGTGAATATGATCATGTGGGCATCTTCAGGTGATGATGAGGCCTCTGTCCGTTGACCTTGGCATACTTTGATAACGGGTTGCAGTTGCGCAGAGAAAAGAAAGCTAAGCGAGAAATAGAAACCTAACACTATTGTATGCTCCCCCTCCTTATTTACACCACAGAAAAATATAACACCTCCAGCTCACTTCCCAGACTTATCCCTTCCTCCCCTCCCTCCGTTTCTTATGACAGCCGAAAGATGCAAAGCAATAGTAGAAGATCTTGAAGGCTGACACATTGTCTTTTAGTCTTCTCCCAATTTAACCACAGAGACTCCCGTATATAATGTCTTCTAAAGTACCCCTGTGTTTTCATTCCTTTATACCATAAAAAAGCATGCCATCCCAACAGCAGATCATGTCCTTCTAATCTCAACAATCTAGTATTTCTTAACGTTATCCATTCCTTTCCCACATCAATTTCGTAGCTTGATAGTACAACTCCCAATTAGGCAAATCCTCCTCTTATTCTAGCGTCTTGCAAAAGTTTTAACTTTATCCTCACCTTCTTACCTTGCCATATATATTTCAACACGATTTTATTTGAATCTTCAAAATAATCTTCTCCAAGCCTAACTGGAATTGTTTGAAACAAATATAAAATTCTGGGTAATATATTCATCTTGATTGTTGATGTTCTCCCTATTAGTGACAGTTGTAAATTTTCTCATTTCGCCAGATCTAGCGCTATCTGCTGCTTAAGTTTAATATAATTATTCTCTTTTAATGTACTGCATCTTGCTGTCAAATATATCCCCAAGTATTTGATCTTATTCATGACCTGGATTTTCAATAAGTCTGCTAATTCTTCCTTTTGTCTTGATAACATGTTCTTTGTCAGAATCTTTGTCTTATCTTTATTTATTTTCAAGCCAGCTACCTTTCCATATGTCTCTATCTTTTTTTATCAATTTTGATGCTGTGTCCATCTTCTAAGATGAAAACCAAGCCATCTGCGAATGCTTGCAGTTTAAATTCTTCCTTTTTAATTTTCATCCCTTTTATATCCTTTTCTTCTCTAATATGTATGTTTAACATTTCCAAGGTTAACACAAACAAGGGTGATAGTGGGCATCCTTGTCTTGTTCCTTTTCTTATATCAATAGAATCTGTCAATTCTCCCTGTATCATTACTTTTGCTGTTTGTTTATGATATATAGCTTCTGTTGCTTGAGTAAATTTTTTAGTAAAGCCCATCTGTTGCAGCAGTAACAACATAAATCGCCAGTTCATATTATCAAATGCCTTCTGTGCATCTAGAAATATCAAAGCCATTTGTTTTTCAGGGTGAGCCTCATAGTATTCCAAAGTATCCAAAATTACTCTCATATTGTCTTTAATTTGTCTCTTTGGCAGAAATCCATTTTGATCAAGATGAATAAAGCTGTTTAAATATTTTTTAAGTCGTTCTGCCAATATTGAAGCAAAAATTTTATAATCTGCATTTAGTAAAGAAATAGGTCTATAGTACTTAATTTGTAATGGATCGGCCTCCTCTTTTGGAATAAGTGTAATATAAGCTTCTAACCATAAGGTCTCCTCTAATCATTTTAGGTCTCTTCTTCTTTAACATAACTTCATTCATAACTTCTAACAATGGAAGGTTCAGCGATTCTTGTAATGTTTTATAAAATTCTGCCGGAAGTCCATCTGGGCCTGGCGCCTTTCCATTATTTTGCTTCTTGAGTGCTTCAGTTAACTTTCTAACATTGTTTCAATCTCTTTAGGTATCTGGGGTAGATTAGCATTCTGTAGATAATGTTTAACTCTTTCCTCATCAATATTCTCTTGTGTATATAATTTCTCATAATAGTCTCGTATGATTTCCTTCTTCTCTTTGCTACCATAGCAAACTTGGCCTTGGTCATCTGTTAATTGCAATATTTTCCTTGATTTTTTTCTCCTTTCTCAATGTATATGCTAACCATCTACTTGGTTTATTTGCGTCTTCGAAATAGTTCTGTTTACCACCTCTAATTTTTTTGTGCTCTTCTTTTTCTGTTAGACCCATTTTATGTTTGGTTATATCCATTTTGAACTTGATATCCTTTTTCTGTGGCATTTTCTGTAACTCTTTTTCAAGTCCTTTATACTCATCCTCTAATGCCTTAGAGGCTAACCTTTTCATAGTATTTCTTTTCCTTTTATAGTCTCTTATTAAAGCCCCTGTCACACTGCACCAATGGATGGAAAGAGGATGTAAAACGGAGAAAAACACTTGCCATCCATTGGTTAACGCGATGCTTCCGTTCTGTACTCACTGCCTCCGTTTTGCTTCCTCTCTATCCATCCAGCATCCGTCTATTGACATTTCATCCGCTCAAAAGGTTTTGAGCTGCTCAAAACTTTTTGAGCAGAAAATGTATCCAAAGCGTCCATTCTGCATCCACTAGGCATACGGGGGACATCCGTTCTGCATCCGTTGGCATCCGTTACGCGTCCGCTACATCCGCGAGGCATCCACTGTGCATCCGCGCAACTCAAATCCGCTCCAGAGCAAAGCGGACACAGGAAGGAAGCGGAACGGACGCGGAACGGACACGCAGGGTTAGTAGCACGGACAGAGAAAGGATGAAAGCGGATGCAGCTTGCATACAAAGCATTTAAAACGGAAAAAACGTTCGCAGAGGGGACCTATCTTGGATATTAAGGATGTCTACTCCAGGAAGAAAAGGAGGCGGCCAAGAAGCATCTGGGTCCAAAGATGGATCGGGAGAAGAGCAGAGTACAGACTATATAACAAGCTGATGGTGGAGCTGAGGAACGAAGACCCTCATGCATTCCAGAACTTCATGAGGATGCCTCCAGCCATGTTTGACGAAGTTGTGCAGCGGCTGACACCCAGGTTGACCAAGGCAAACACCAACTTCCGGCCCAGCCTGGATCCTGGGCTCAAGGTGGCACTGACTCTGAGCCACCTGGCCTTAGGGACCACCTACAGGAGCATGCAGTATGGCTGGAGGGTGCCACACAACACCATCAGCATTGTGGTCAGAGAAGTGGTGCAGGCCATCATCGAAGAATACCTGGAGGAGCTCCTCCAGTGCCCCTCCACTGAAGAAGGCTGGAAGAAAGTTGCAGAGCAGTGGTATCAGAGGTGAAACTTCCCCAAACCGTTGGAGCCATAGAGGGGAAGCACATGGCCTGCAAAGCGCCAGCCAAGTCGGGTCCACTTATTTCAACTACAAGGGCTTCTTCAGCATCATCCTCTTCGCCATGGTCGATGCTGACTACAAGTTCATGTACATCAATGCTTCAGGCAACGGGTCAGCTTCAGATGCCCAGGTATACAATGCCAGTGACCTCAAGGAGGGGCTGGAACGCAATCTCATCATGGGCTTCCCAGATCCAGACCCCTGCCCAACGACACGCAAGATGTGCCCTACTTCATCGTGGGGGATGACGCCTTCTCCCTCACAACCTACCTCATGAAGCCCTACACCTCCAGATGCCTCACCCGTGAAGAGAGGATCTTCAACTACAGGCTGTCCAGGGCAAGGCGGGTGGTGGAGAACACCTTTGGTATCCTGGACAACAGGTTCCAGGTACTTCTCACCACTATGCAGCATCGCCCAGAGACCGTGAGGAGGATCGTGGAAGCTTGCTGCATCCTGCACAATCTCATGCGCACCCGCTACCCAGTCTTGCAGAACAGGCTCGTGGACCTCCAACAAGGCAATGGGGACATGGAGCCTGGGGAATGGAGGCAAGGGCAAAACCTGATAGACACTGAGGATGTGCAAGGCCCCAACAGAGCCTCACATGAAGGGAAGAAGCAGCGCAACCTCCTGAAACACTGGTGCAACTCCCCAGCTGGAGCAGTGGAGTGGCAAGACAGGATGGTAGATGATTAATGGATGCTTCCTTCAGCCTTCCTCATTACACAGATGAGATCAGGACCTGTATGTTGGGTGGGCCTACAATGAACAGGGCATTTAATAAAGAGTTGTGTTTATGTTGACATGTATGGATCAATGATTACATTAGCATTGATAATAAAGGGCCATAGGTGTGCCACCTGGGAGGGTGAACCATACAGTCCCACTATGCTTGCACTGGAGGTTTATCTATCCCCACAGCTATCTCAACCCATCCCAGAGCTATTACCCATCCCAAAGTTATCCCTGCCCACCCCATTGCTATCCTTACCCATCCCACAAGCATGCAAAGGCTTAAACCATTTCTAAAAGTTTCCACCAAGACTTTATTTAATAAAATAAATGAGGCAAGTGTGTGAATCAAAGATAATCTTTATTAATAACAAGCTGTAAAAGAAAAATGACCCAAGTCAAGTGTCCAAATAAAGTCTACAGGTAGCCACCCAGCCTCTGGCACTCTTATCGGTCACTCGGAGGTGTGCCCAGTCTCAGGGGTGAAGGATCCAGGTGCTGTGGAGGTGGCTGCTGCTGGAGTGCTGGTCTGAAGCCCCACTGGGGTGCCTGGCCCCGAGAGGACAACAGGGGACGGTGTATTGAGGAAGCTCTCAGACAGCTGGCTCAGCCCCGTGATGTTGAGAGCTCCTTCCTCCATGCAATGGGGTGTCAGCCCCAGTACTGATGACAGATTTACTGAGGCCGGGCTTGGCTGTGGGGTGGAGGAAGGAGCAGTGTAGTGGGGCTGTCTGGTCTGCAGCTGGGTGAGGACTGGCGTGGGTGGCATCGGTGGCGTGGGTGGCATCGGTGGCATCAGTGGAACCGGTGGCAACGGTGGCGTCCGATGAGTCTGTTCCTGGACTGGGAAGGGCTGCTGCCTGTGGTGCTGGACCTCCTGGTAGCCGTAGCCCTGGTAGGTGAGGGCCTGTAGAAAGCCTTGGAATGGGAGGGACATCACCTGGGGTGGAGGAGCAGACCTGGACTGGGTGGGAGCAGGTTCATCTGGATCTGGAGGGTTGTGAAGCAGATCGGTGATCCTGTCCTTCACCACCTGGTACTGGGGTTCCGCCATGTCCGTCAGGGTCTGGTTGACATAGGTGAGGAAGGGCTTGCGGTTGGAGGATGAGAAGTCGGTGTGGACCAGCTGAGAGAGGAAATCTATGCTGCTCCTGATGGTGTCTCTTATCTCCAGCAGGACAGTGTGGCTCTGCCCCTCCTGTCTGGCTCTCTGCCATTCTGTTAGGTGGAGCTGGGGGTGGATGCGGGTACGACTGTGGTGGAAGTGCCGTCTCCTTTCTCCCACTGTGCCAGGGAGTCCTCCACGCACTCCGCCACGGTTAAAACAACTGTCCGCGGGTTCTCCGCCGTGGGACGCTCCACAGAAACCTGCCTGGAGACAGGAGCTGACTCTCGTCCGGAAGAGGACTGGCTCTCAGCAGGCTGCCGGAGAGAGAGGTTCATGAGAGGGGCTGCTGCTGCTGCTCGGTGGCGGATCTCACCCTCCAGGAAGCTGCACCTGGCCATGACGTAGGTCTCTCTGTCTGTCAGCTTGACTGTGGCCTGGCCAGATTTCTTGAGGTGCAGCTTCCCGTACCAGGTGTGCATATATTTCAACCAGCCGAGGAGCACCTCCGAAGTGTAGCCCAGGCTCTCCGCCTTCTCTCTCCAAGCAGCCTGCTTCCTTTTGGTGTCCCTATAGAGCCTGTGTCCCTTCTGCCATAGATAGTCATTCTCTCTCAGCCACTCCAGCACCTCATCCTCGTGTTCCTCCTCAATGGAATATTGCCTCCTCTCCCGTTCTCGCATATGCCTCTTCCTCCCTTTGGCAGGACCAGATGGGCCCTCATCAGAGGGGCTTCCAGGTCATAGGGGCTGCTCCTCCACACCACCACCAGCAGCAGCACCAGCAGGATCATCATCATCATCAGCAGCAGCAAAAGCAGCACCAGCAGGATCATCATCATCATCATCATCATCATCATCATCATCATCATCGGCAGCAGCAGCAGCACCAGCCGGACCAGGATCAGCAGCAGCAGAGTAAGCAGCAGCAGTGCCAGCAGCACCAGGAGCACCAGCAGAACCAGGAGCACGAGCAGGACCAGCAGGATGAGCAAGACCAGGAGCACGAGCAGGACAAGCAGGACCAGCAGGACGAGCAGGACCAGCAGGACAAGGAGCAGCTACAGCAGAGTAAGCACCAGCAGAAGCACCACCGCCAGAAGCATCATCATCAGCTCCTCCAGTAGCAGCATCAGCAGAAGCCCCAGCACCAGGAGCAGTGCCAGCAGAGTAAGCACCAGCAGAAGCACCACCGCCAGAAGCAGCATCAGCAGAGTAAGCACCAGCAGAAGCACCACCGCCAGAAGCAGCATCAGCAGAGTAAGCATGAGCAGAAGCACCACCGCCATAAGCAGCAGCATCAGCTCCTCCAGAAGCAGAAGCAGCAGAAGCCCCAGCCCCAGAAGAGTGAGCCCGTGCTGCAGAAGCCCCAGCAGAAGCAGAGTGAGGGCCAGGGGGTGGGAGGGTGGCCCTGTCCCTCTTGCCAGGGCTGGCAACAGGTGGCTGAGGCTTTCTCTTCTTCCCCATGGTTGTGGGGTTGCTGGCTGGCAGCAAGGCTGGCACCAAGGCAGGCAGGAAGGCTGGCAGGAAGGCTGGCAGGAAGGCAGGCACTAAGGCTGGCAGGCAGGCTGACAGGCAGGATGGCAGGCAGGCAGGCAGGCAGCAAGGCTGGCAAGCAGGCTGGCAGGGAGGCTGGTAGGGAGGCTGGCAGGATGGCAGGCAGCAAGGCTGTCAGGCAGGCATGCAGGGCTGGCTGGCAAGGGACTTGATGTGTCTGGAAGCAGGTCTTTCCTCTGAATGGTGACCTGCTTGGGAGCTGCCTCCCTTTATATCCGCGCGGCTGACGCAATGCATCCTCCCCGCATACGCAGTGAACGCTAGGCATCCGCTAGGCTTCCGCTAGGCTTCCGCTAGGCTTCCGCTCTGCATCCGCTTCATCCGCTCAGCATCTGTTCTGCATCCGCTGTATCCATTCTGCATCCGCTTTGCTGCGGTCCCCCGGAAGCCTTGTGGATGTGCCATCTGCTCCCATCTGCTCCCATCCGCTTCCATCCGCTAGGCTTCCGTTACGCATCCTCTTTCCATCCGCCCTGCGTCCTCCCCCCATCCGTTCTTTTCTGTGTTATCCAGTCTGGTTATGCAAATTTTTTCCCCTTTTGAGAGCGGATAATAACGGATGGAACATTTTTCTCGTCCGCTGTGTCCTTTTTACTAACGTTTTGCATCCGTCGGCCAGTGTGACAGGGCCTTAAGCCTCTGACATATGCCTTCATTGTATCCCATACATTCTGAATTGATGTATCTTCTTTTTTGTTTTCTCTAAAGAAAAGGGCCAGTTCTTTCTCCATCAACTGTGTAAAGTCTTTTTCCTTTAGAATAGTATTATTTAACATCCATCTAGATCTTCTTCTTTGTCCTTTCCATTGTCATTGGATTATGATCTGTCGAAGTACTTGTTTCAATGTTTACTTCTTGAATATTGGTTCACAATTCTGTTGACATCCATATCATATCTATTCTGGACCATGATAAATCTCTATTTGAATAGAAAGTGTATTGTTTGGTTTTAGCATTTCTTTCTCTCCATGTATCTTTTAAGCTTTGTTGTTTTCTGTGCTGTATAATCCAGTTTATTGTCTACAATTCCATTAAAATCTCCCATCAAAACTATATTGGCATAGTCCAGTTCAATTATTTTCATGTGTAATTTTTTATAAAATTCTTCTTGATTGTCATTTGGGGCATAAATTGCAATCAGAAGTGTTTTTATATTATATCTATTATTTCCACCATTAGTATTCTTCCATCATCACCAGTACATATCAATTTAATTGGGATAATATCTTTAATATATAGGACCACTTCTGTTTTCTTGCATTGTGTCAAAGAAGTAAATATTTCCCCTAATTTTGGCTGTCTCAGCAATTATTCATGTTGCTTTTTAATTTATACTTCTTGGAGACAAATTATATCAAATTTTAATTTCTCTAATTTATGAAGAATTTTCCTTCTTTTAACAGCTGAATTAAGTCCATTTATGTTGATTGTAATTATTATTTTTTTCTTCCATGGTTAAATTTTGTAGTTAGGTTTAACAGCTCTCATAGATCTTGGTTCATGTTGTTCTTTAATCTCCTCCTTTCTGCCTACTGCACCTTCTTTTTCAGTCGTCATTTGGTAGTCCTCTTGTAATTCAATTTGTGAAATTTCTTTTTCTGCTTCTTTCTCCTCTTTAAAAAATTCTGCGTAAAATGATTCAGCTTTCTCAATTGAGTCAATTCTGTATCTCTTTTCTTGCCATGTGAACATTAAACCCTCTGGAATCAGCCATGTATAATTCACCTCTTTTTAAAGTAACAATTTGGTCAAGAATCGGTATTCTCTTCTCATCTCTCTCACTCTTCTGAGCACTTGTTTCAAGACCACAAAATCCTTATCTTTGTATTTCAATGTTTTCTCTCTTGCCACTTGCAGTATTTGAGTTTTAATGGCTTTCTTTGTAAATCTGATGTAAACTTCTCTTGGTAAACTATTTCTCATCGCATATCTTGTAAAGACTCGATAAACCTTGTCTATTCCATCCATCATCTTCTCTTGAGTTGTTTCCAAAGCTTCAGCCAGTATTTCTATCATTATTTCGGCTAGGTTTTGTCTTTTTTCTTCCTCTATGTTTTTAAATCTGAGATAAAATTCTGATCTGTCCATCTCCCATCTCAGCATACCACTTTTATCTTGTTCAACCACAGTTAATCTGTTATCAATGTGTCCAATCTTCTTGTCTCTTTGTTTATCTTCTTCAATTTTTTGGAGTCTCTCATCATACTTCATTATCATTTGTTGGATGTTCTCCACTTTTTCATCGGTTTTCCCTGTTCTTTGTTCAATGTTCTGTATTCTCTTTTCAATATTCTCTGATCTTGTTTGAATATTTTCAATTCTTTGCATAATCACCTGCAGGGTCACTTTTTCTTGTTCTTTTTCTAGCTTTAACATTATCTGTATTGAGCGTTGTCCTCCAGATGGTGGAGAGGAGGAAGCAGAGATTGAAGAACCAGGAGTTGTTAACTTCCTACTCATTTTGAGAAATTCAAGATCTTTCAAATTCTTCTAGATCTTAATCCAGTTGTAAAATAACCAATTAGAATTCCAAGTAAAAATAGTGGAAAAAAAGAAAAAACCAATTGGTAATAATAATTAAAAAGAAAGAAGGAAAAAAATTCATTCAGGCTCTTGTATACCTTAATCCAGTCGATAAATTAAATAACAATAAAAATTCAAAAGTAAAGAAAAAGGGCATAAGCATACCATAAACAGACATGAAAAAAAAGAAAAATTGTAAAGTCCCAAGAAAGGAAAAGAGGTGAGAAAAAAGACTAAAAAAAAGGAAAAGAAAAAGATTATTCAGTTTCTTCAACACCTTTATCCAATTAAGAGATCTCAAATATAAAAAAATACATAAAAAGAAACCATAAAGAAACCAATATGAAAGGTAAACAAATTCCAGAAAACCAAAAATCCAAATAGCTATTACTAAAAAAAAAAAAAAAAAAGAAATAGACTGATGGGGGAGGGGGTAGCACAGCTTAGCAAAATGAAAAAAAAAGCACACTGCACTTTGTTTAATAATGCAAGTCTCTTATTATAGCTCTCTTCTTCAAGGGCTTATCACCTTTTCTTTTCCTAAGTTTCAACACCAGACTCCAGCTTTTAATAGAAACCCAGAAGAGCACCTGCAATAATACTCTCCCGTGCTCTTCCCTCTATCTTATCAACCAGACAATGTTCTTGAAACAAAGTCTCAGTTCTTTCTCAGCTTTGTCTGGTAAAAAAAACAGGATACTTCCAAGCCTCTCGTTGGCAGTGTTGGCAGTTTCCTTAGATTTCACTTTCCCCTCCTCTCCTTTTCCAAGCAAAATATAATAAGAATTAATTTAAAAAGAAAAAAGGTATTTAAAAAATAAGTATAAGGGAATCTCTGTCTTAAAATATTATAAAGTCAAAAAGGAGAAAAGAAAAAAAAGGAAATCAGTCCAGTTTCAAAATATAAGATCATGTATAAAAAATCCAGCAATGAAAAAAAAATACTTTGACATTCTTGTTTAAAATTGCTGCTGAATCACTTCTGTCAAAACTTTTACAGATTCTTTCTTTCCTTTAGGGTGTCCTTTCAAATCTTAAAATATAAAAAAGTTTTCACCAAACCGGCACACTCTCTCTTTCTGTTCTCTTCCGTTTCGGAGATGTCCCGACTTCAGCAGCTTTAATGGCTGCTTCTTTGCCGCTGGCAAAAAGAGCTTCTCCTGGATCTACCAGGGACTTTGTGATATCCCTGGGATTGTCCGGATGCACTCTTTACATTCACCATCTCTTCGGGACAGTTTAGATTTGATTGGACCATCCAGGAACAAAGATATCAGCAGCGATCTCAGACCTCCAAGATCGCATGCCGTATCATCGTGACGCCAGCTCCGCCCTCCAGGATTTTAAATTATTTTGATTTTCTGCTTTGTCTTAAGTTTTACAGTCTCAACTTACAACCATTCATGTAATGACTGTTCCAAGTTACAACAACACTGAAAAATGTAACTCATGACCGTTCTTCGCACTTATGATAATCCCAGTGACCCTGCAATCATGTGATAAAGGTTTGAGTGCTTGGTAACCAACATGTATTTGTGATGATTGCAGAGTCCTGAGGTCACATGATTGTATTTATGATCTTTCCAGGGGGTCCTGAGGTCACATTCATGATCTTTGCTTGACTTTCGACAAGCAAAGTCAATGGGGAAAGCTAAATTTGTTTTATGATTGTGTGTTTTGCTTAACAACCCTGGTGTTTTACTTAACAACCATAGCAAAATTGGATGCAATTCACTTCATAATCCTATCACTTAGTAATGGAAGTTCAAGACCCAATTGTGATCAAAAGTCAACGACTGCCTAGATCTGTGTTTTCATATTAATCCCAACATGGGATATTGAAAGCAAATGACATGATTGACAAGAGGCATATTTTCTGGATGGGCTTACAAGTACCCTGTATTCTACACTACATGAGACACTGAAGTAATTTCATGTTTTTGCTCGGATTTTTTTGGGTGAGTAACGCAACAATGTGATTTTAGTAGTAAGTTCACTTCAGTTAGAAAGGGAATGCATTAGCTCATGTGGTTAGGATGCTGTGTCCAAAAATCATATTCCAAGAGTGAGCCAGGTGACAGAATGAGCTCCTGTCAATTTATCCCAGCTCCTCCCCACCTAGTGATTCAAAAGCATGCAAATGCAAGTAAATAAATAGGTACAATTTTGGCGAGAAAATAATAGACACATGAAAGGAGCATCTCCTGAGCAATGGTGCATTGGACATCCCCTGAGCAATGTTGATGTCTTTTCAACACAGAAACATCTTCTAACAGGAATGTAATTGTAGTTAGAAAAGACCTGGTGTGGTGTAATAAGCAGTTCTTGAAAATAACAACATTGTTCAGTGTCAGGAAAAGTCCCAGACTGGAGTTATAAACAGTCTTTTTTTCAAAATAAAAGTTATCTAGAACAATAATGAATTTTTGGAAATCAAATCCTATGCAGAAAAAGGCCCTTGACTTCCCTCTTCTAAAACTATCCATCCAAACTTCACTGATACCTGGTTGTGTATCCAGGGGTAGGATTCTACAGGTTCACATCTATTCATTAGAACTGGTTGTAAACATTCTAAGCAGTTCGGAGAACCAGTTGTTAGAAGAAATTACTGGCCTAATCCTGTAGGGAAGGCAGGAAGGAAACATTCTGGTGTTGCTTACAGAAACTGCCTCTCCATTAACTCTTATTACATTCTTGGCAGGACTAAACTTCCTGTCTCTGGAACTTCTCTGGAGTTTTCCCCCCTCCTTTGCTGGTACTTTGCTTGTGTGGAGTGACTATTCAAAGTTATAATGGCACTGAAAAAAGTGTCTTATGACCATTTTTCACACTTACAACTGTTGCAGCATCACCACAGTCATGAAAGGCCAGGCGAGGAGATGCGTGCCTCAATGTGAGTGATGTTGAGTTGACCACACCCAGTCAGTCACATGACCATCAAGCCATGCCCACCAACTAAGCCATGCCCACAGAACTGGTTGTTAAAAAATTTGAATCCCACCCCAGTGTATATCCTTTTGGCCACTCTCACATGCAACCTTTCTCCAGTTCTCGGTTCACTACCAAAATAAGCAGCCTCCCTGATTAGGGAGGCAAGCTGGAAATAAGACAATGGTTGAGGAAACAATCATGATGGCACCCACCATTTCCATTCCTTTTGTTCCCATAATGCTGCCACCAGCCCACTGGGAACAAAGTTCCAAACCAAAGCTGTGATTATCCCAATCATATTGAGATATTTGGCAGATACCAGACTGGCCAGTGTTGGTGTGATGGTGCAAACAACTTCACTTATGAATTTCTTCACTCCCTCAATTGCTCCTTGTTCCATTGGCAAAACAGCCTGAAAAACAACAGATGGGGCAATTATTTTTAACCTATGTATTGAAGCTCTGGGAAATAGCAGCCAAGGTAGGCAGTAGTACAGCTTTTCCCTTGAAAGTTTTTAGTTTGATGCCAATGTGTTCTTCTGAAGCCAGTGTGCCCAGTTAGTTGGTCAGCAAGGCCCTCTGCTCCTTCCATCCTTTATTACTGAAAGGCAAAGAGAGGAACCCTCCCTCCCCCTTTTTTTGATTCACTGTATGGATCTAGGAGCTCACTTAATGAAAGCCATCAAATATATGTATTCAAAGGAGCGACCAAATTTAGGAGAGACCATAATCATGTAATCAAAATCCACCTTCTTTTTCATATGCATCACTGATACTACTGATCACCACCATGCTGGCAGTTGCTGCAGCTTTAGGTATGGACAGCAGCTCTTTGCCAGAAGAGCAACTAAGAAAGTGAATAGTGTCCAAACATGGAGTCTTACCAACTAAGGTGCAGATCTTATGATATTTAATAGAGCAAGCATTCTTTTGGTGGCTGGGGCCAATATTTAACATTTTTTATGGGGCAAGTGGGTGCCATAAAAGATGGAGAGAAGGAAAAGAGGATGAAACTATGTCATATATGTGGACAGAACCAAGATTTTCTGAGCTTTGGAGAAATCTTGAATTTTTCTTTTTTTTTTTTTTCCTAAATACATCAACTCTGTACCAACCAATCTGTATATTTTACAGGTTCTTTAGTGTGTGTCCCCCCACCCCCCACCCCAGACCAGAGACTGTACGATTCTGGCATGAAAAAAACAAGTTGCATCTTAATAAGTGGAGTTGCTTTTTGTACTTCGAAGTTCTCCATTACCACCAGTGTTAATTCTCAATAGGCAGGCACTACCAGTGAAGGAGCAGATCTGTAGTTTGTAGGCCTTCTGAACTCATGATTCCTGCTTGAATAGGAGGTGAATAGAATAGAAGGTTGAATTCTTCTTTTTGAATAGAAGGCCAGAATGGTTAATCAGCTTCAACAGGTATGTCAAGGACCTATCTATAGTAGGACCTTTCTATAGTAACTCAGTCCTCATTAATATTTAAATTGTGCTTCAATCATTGTGGTTAGTGAGGTCCCTATAAGAAAAATGTTCTGGGTTCATATTAAGGTATAAGTCTTTAAGTTGCTTTTTCCTTTTGTAAATGAGACATTAACATCATCCTTTAAAACTTGTCATATAAAGGAGCCAATCCTCTATTCATTAGAGGATATTCTAATATTCATTATGGAATGTTCAATATTCATATTCATTATGGAATGTTCAATTGGAAGAAGTAGATTTTTTCATGTCTTCCTAGTGCTGAAGGCATCAATGGCAGTTTTGATGCATAGAGGTATTCATCCCCTTCCTTGGTTCTTGAGTTGTGTTTAAATTACAGAACTCCTAGTCTGATGACAGTGAATTATAGGACCTGTCAGCCTTCAAGATCTTCTACTATTGCTTTGCATCTTTCGGCTGTCATAAGAAACGGAGGGAGGAAGGGAAAGTTTGGGAAGTGAGCTGGAGGTGTTACATTCTTCTGTTGTGTAAATGGGGGGGGGGAAGCATACAATAGAGTTAGGTTTCTATTTCTTGCTTAGCTTTCTTTTCTCTGCGCAACTGCAACCCGTTATCAAAATATGCCAAGGTCAACGGACAGAGACCTCATCATCACCTGAAGATGCCCACATGATCCTATTCACAACTTCTAATTGGAAGTGTCATCTGAACTATTGGGGGTGGGAACATTTCCATCACTTTGTATATGTGAATTCCGCGCCTAATTTCTCAGATTCAGAATTCTTTGGTTGCTACCACTTCACTTTCAGTAAAAGATATCTTTTCTCTAAACTAAAGAGTCTAAGTATTTCTTTCCTGGATTTTGAATGGAGCTCCGCCTGACATTATTCTGAATCTCCACCACCAGCCCACTCGGAGAGAATACCCAATTTTCTTCTGAGGGGGCCTGGACATCATGTCATCTTCAAATAGTGACCAAGAGGATCCGGGAGCCATTGGAGGGCAAGATTCTGTGCTGGTGTAGGAGGCCCAATCGCTAACAGAGCTCAGCTTGGAAGAGGATCCAGTTGTGAAGCCCAGATGGTCAGTGGGAGTTGGTTGGAAAGATCTGGAGAAGGACCCCCCCCCCTGGGGTCACAACTACCCGCTGGTGTGGAAAAGAGGAGCCTTGGCAAGAGAACGAAAAGAGGGAACTCTTGCTGGATCAAGCCAGGAGACTCCTTAATGAAGCCTTTGAACAACCTCAGGCTGCACAAAGGTATGAAGGGGGAGGGGAAGTAGCCCCAGCCAGAAGAAGCAGAGCAACTCCCTCTCCCATAAATCAACCCGATCCAGCAGCAGCCCCGGGGCCTTCAGCGGGAGGTGTGATTCCTAGAAGGCGTAGAGCTCCTAGGCTGCCTCCGTTAGAAGTAAAATACAGGGGGGATCCCAAAACCTTGGGATTTTTCCTAGCTCAAGTTTGGAGCCATATGGAAGAATATGGGGAGGATTTTCCCTCAGAAGCAGCCAAAGTGAGGTGTGTTACCAGGGCTCTGGAGGGAATAGCGGCAGAGTGGATGGTGACCTTGCATAATGATAATGCTCCTCAGTTGGTGAATTATAACCTATTCATGGCTGCACTGCAGGCTAGGTTTGAGGACCCATTGGCAGAGCGGAAGGCCCAAATTAGGATGAAAACCATAAAACAGGGGCGGAGGTCTGTGGCTGACTACACCCAAGAATTTAGACAGTTAGCAGGCCATTTCTGATGATGGCCCCAAGAAGCCCTGATAGAACTGTTTAAAGATGGTTTAAATGAAGATGTGTACCAGAGATGCACTGCTAGAAGAGACCCCAATGACTTGCAGATGTGGTACTTGCTGGCAGAAGAAGTGGAGATTGATTTCATCCGAAGTAAACGGTGGGGAGGTTATGGGTGGAGCAAGTTTTCCCCCCCACGTCCTCAAGAGGCTCCTAAACCTCAGAAGGGAGGAGTGGCGGCAAGACCCAGCCCCTCGGCCTGCTTTCGATGCGGGAAGGAAGGTCACTGGGCTGTGAACTGCAGAGTAAGGTTGGAGCCAAAGGGGGTGCCAAAGGAAGGAAAGAAACCTGAAAAGTCCCCAGCGAAGCCTCGCGAAACAGCACTAAAGTCGAAAGAGACAGCAGAGGTCGCCCCTCCCGCAGGAGAGGAATCAGAAGCCCCAGTGACCCCTGAGGAGGAGGATTCTGACTCAGAAGATGACTTCCTGGTAAGTCCAAGCGTGGGCCCTATGACCATTCTGGTGAAGTTGAGGGTACCCAATTCAGGGGTGGAAGGGGAAATGCTAGCCCTGTTAGATTCTGGGTGCACCAGGTGTATAATGAACACGGAAGTAGTGAAGAAAATGGGCCTAAAGCTAAAACCTTTGAAGATGCCCATTTCTTTTTGCCAACTAGATGGATCAGTGGCTGGAGGTTGCCCCGCCTGTTTTGTCACGGAACCTGTAGAAATGGTCATGGGAGAGCATGATGAGACCCTGCGTTTTATTGTGGTCCCTGGGATGGAGCAACCATTAATACTGGGATTGCCCTGGCTCCGGAAATGGAACCCCCAGGTTAACTGGAGAAAGGGGTTGTTGCGCATACGCACAAAGCAGTGACCGAGAGGAGGGGCCAGATCCCAGCCAAAGCCTGAAGACCTAATTGAAATAGCTTCCACAGGTACTGAGCCCGTGAAAGATGAGGAGAAAATTCCCAAATAGTATTGGGATTTAAAAGAAGTGTTCAGTGAGAAGGCCTCGGATGAGCTTCCGCCTCATCGGCCAACAGACTGTGCTATTGAGATTTTGCCTGGGGTGAAGCTCCCGAAACCAAAGTTGTACACAATGACCCCACGGGAATTGGAAGAGGTAAGATTGTTTATAGATAAAAATCTGGAACGTGGTTTCATTCAACCTGCTAGACCCCGAGTAGCGGCCCCAGTGTTGTTCCGGGAAAAGAAAGATGGTTCCAAACGCTTGGTGGTGGATAACAGAAATTTGAACGCTATTTCTGTGGAAAATGTGTACCCCCTTCCTTTGATGAAGGACATGTTGGCCCATTTAGCGAAGGGAAAGATTTTCACGAAGTTGGATTTGAGAGAAGCATACTACCGAATTCGAATTAAGGAAGGGGATGAGTGGAAGACCGCTTTTAACTGCCCGATTGGTTGCTTCCAATTCAATGTTCTTCCTTTTGGTTTACAAGGGGCCCCAGCTGTATTCATGCAAATGATCAATCAAGTGTTACATGAACAGGGGGGTTCTGGTTTATCTTGATGATATCCTTATCTACACGGAAACTCTGGATGAACATGTGAAGTTAGTGCGGTTGGTTCTACAGAAACTGTGTGCCGCTAAGTTGTATGCAAAATTGTCAAAGTGTGAATTCCACCAAGACAAAATTGACTATTTGGGATATCGCATTTCATCTGAAGGCATAGAGATGGATCCAGAGAAGGTGCATGCCGTTCTGGAATGGGCTCCACCACACACCAGAAAATAACTTCAAAGCTTTTTGGGATTTGCAAATTTTTACCAGCAATTCATCCCGACCTTTGCTAAGATAGCAATGCCCATCACAAATCTCTTGAAAACAAAAGGGGAGGTGAAGCCAAGGCCAGGAAAGCCGCTGGAGTGGTCCATGGAGTGCCAAGCCGCTTTTGAAAAGCTAAAACGACTGTTTGCTGCAGAACCAGTGCTGAAGCACCCGGATATGGACACTCCTTTTGTGATTCAAGCCAATGCAAGAGATGTGGCTATTGGAGCGGTATTACTTCAAATCAACAAGAAAGGGACCTTACAGCCTTGTGCGTATACCTCCTGTAAGCTGTCTGAAACAGAGAGAAGATGGGCCGTCTGGGAGAAAGAAGCTTTTGCAGTTCGTTGGGCCTTGCTGACCTGGAGACATTTCCTGGAAGGAACAAAACACCCATTTGAGGTATGGACTGATCATAAGAATTTGGAAGCCTTAAAAACGCCCTGGAAATTGTCCCCTAAACAAGTTCGCTGGGCCCAGTACTTCAAGCAATTCAATTTCTCATTGAAGTACATTCCAGGCGGGAATAACTTCATGACGGATGCTCTCTCTAGACTACCCCAATATAATAGTATGCCCCAGGAGGTGATAAGCCCAATTGTCTCAGCCAAACATCTAGCCACCCCAGTGATCACCAGAGCCCAAAGGAAGAACCAAGAAGTGGTTTTATCGAATGACCTAACCGAACAATTAAAAGAAGCTTTAAAACTGGACGAATGGTTCCTGGCTCATTCAAGTGACTATACAATTAGAGATGGTTTGGCTTGGGTGGGGGCCAAGTTGTATGTGCCACAGGTGCTGAGGGGCCAAATGCTACAACAGGCTTATGATTCTAAAGCAGCTGGCCATTTCGGATTTGTGAAGACCTTACATCTGGTTAAGCGGCAATTCTGGTGGCCTACTTTAAAGAAGGACATTGAAGCTTATGTAGCTAGCTGTCCAATTTGTGCTTCGGCAAAGAGACCTCCTGGTAAGCCAGTAGGATTGTTACAAAATGTAGCTAGACCAACGACTCCCTGGAAAGAAATCTCTATGGACTTTCTAGTAGAATTACCCGAAAGTGGTGGAAACATGGTCATCTGGGTAGTGACTGATTTGTTTTCCAAACAAGTACATTACATACCTTGTTCCAAGATTCCCTATGCTAAGACGCTGGCTAAACTGTTTATTTCACATATCTATAGGTTACATGGCGTTCCGGAACGCATAATCTCTGACAGAGGGGTCCAGTTTACTTCAAATTTTTGGAAAGAGTTCCTGAAGTTAATAGGCTCTGCCCAGGGGTTAAGCTCCGCCCCCCCC
>BLBF01000018.1:64455297-64526482 GCA_015471245.1 Laticauda colubrina | reverse complement strand
AAAAAAAAAGGAAAATGGGGCTGGAGGCAAAAACATACCAAGAACGGTTATAGGAACTGGGAACATTTAGTCTAATGAAAAGAAGGACTAGGAAGACCTTAACCAATCACTGAAGACTTTCAAAAAGAGACTGGACAATCATTTGCCTGAAATTATATAGGGCCTCCTGCTTGAGCAGGGGATTGGACTAGAAGACCTTCAAGGTCCCTTCCAATTCTATTATTCTATGTTAGGTTATTGTATAAGGAGAAAGGGATGTGAAAGAAGAAATGTTTTATCACTGTCTTCTTTCAGAAAGGAAATGATGCACTACTGTCCACTGTTTTGCCACTGGTAGAATGAGGAAGTTGTATTTCAGCATAAACAATAACAAGGCAAAAGATCCCTTCCTTAATTTCAATAAATTTAAGTCTCCAAGGCCAGATGAATTATTTCTACGATACTGAAGGCCCTACAGGAAATAAGTTGTGGAACTGCTAAATGTAACTTTTAAAAACTCCTAGAAAATTGGTGAACTCCCAGGAGAATGGAAGAGAGCAGACATGTCTCTTGCTTCAGAAAAGGAAGAAGGATGACTGGTAAATTACAGACTTGTCAGCTTGATGTTTATACTGAACAAGGTCTTCAAGCAAATGATTAAACAGTGTCTTTGGAGCAGTCAAATAAGGATGCAACAATTAACAAGAGCTTGCATGGGTTTGTCACAAATCATGCCAGACATTATCTCTTCTTTGACAGACTTACTAGTTTAATAGACCAGGAGAATGCCATGATATACTGTATCTTGACCTCGGGAAAGCACTCAACACATTTTTATCATGATATCCTCAATAAAATTGTTAGATAAAGGCTTGATGATTTGACCAGTAGATGGATTCATAATTGACTGAATGATTGTACCTAGTGAGTATTCACAGATGGCTCCATATCAGCTTAGAGAATAGTATCAAGTGGAATGGCACAGGCTCTGTCCTGAGCCCATGCAATTCAATATTATTATGTATGACCTGGCTGAAAGTGCTGAGGGCATGATCAGCAACTCTTCAGATGACACAAAACTGGGACGAATGAATGACTAACGTAGTTTAGGAGAGAAAGAGAAGATTAAAAAAAAATCTAGATAGACTTGAACAGTGGGCCAAATAAACAGGATAACATTTTACACTAAGAATGTAGATTCCTGAATTTATATTCAGAAGAAAAATGCACAAGTACAGTATAGGATGAGGGAAACCCATCTTGGTAATAGCATATGGGAAAAAATCTGGGTGTTGTTCTAGATCACAAGTTGAACATGATGCATAAAGTGATGCATAAAGTGATGCATAAAGTGATGCAACTGCTAAAAAGGCAAAATACTATTTTGGATTTAATAACAGGAACATAATATTAGGCTAATGGAAAATAATTGTCCCATTCTATTGTGATTTGGTCAGGCCTCGGCTGGAATACCATATCTAGTTATGGGCACTGTTCTAGAGTGCGGGAGCAGAATCAATGGGTTGAGATTAGAGGGTAGTAGATTTAAGTTAAAATTTATTAACAATAAGAACTGTCAATCATGAGATGAACCTCCCCATGAGCGATGATTGGTCTTCCAGAAGATAGACATGTATCTAATATGCTATAGCAGATCCTGCACTAAGCAGAGCAATAGCTTCAAGATATTGTCCAACCTGCTATAGCCATTTTCTGTAGTTGCAAACTAGCTTTTATTTCATCATACTTATACAGTACACTAGTTTATACGTTCATACATTGCCTTTTGTTCTTTCAGCTTTTCACCTGTTTTCCAGCCATACTTTCCTACTCTTCCCCTTCTTCACAAGCATTCACTCTTTCTTGGTATATTTATTTTGAAATTTGATCTTGTTCACTTTAACTATATGACTAAACTATCTCAAAAAATATCAGCACATTGGTTCTGTCTTATAATTGATAGGATGTGGACTATAGACCAATATAGTATTTTGACTTGCAATGTAGCCTGTAGATAAGAGATCCTACCTTGCATCAATAGCATGAACGTAGTTAACATTGGGCTTGAGCTGTTCATATGACATATTGGCAAAATGTGTCAAAATGGACTAGTATCTTTACGATTATTATGCAGTCAATGCTGCATAGATATAACTATGACTAGTAAATAGTCTACATCTGCTCTATCTTATTAAAAAAAGAGTTATGTGAAATCCAAAGGCACACTTCATTTATTTTTTCCACATAAAAATGTTCCATAGTCACTGGCAAGGCTATTTACAAGCAATGCATTAATCTCAATAAGATGCTTTGCAAGTTCTGGCTCTAAATTAATAATAATTAACAATTAATTAATATTCTCATCCTGTGCTAATGAATTCTAACCCTCTATTTTGTTGCTGGACACAACTGCATAAAAGACTGAAGAAATGCCAGCTTTGAACTATAGTGCCAGCATTCCCTTTCTGTGTTGGCACACAAAATCTGTATCAGCCTTTCTATCCCCCCTTTAATACAAGTTTTTCTTTTCAAGTTTTTATTTGCAAAATTGTTCTCCATTTTGGAGTTAATCAGAAGGAAAGGTTAATAGCTGTGGCAAGGATGGAGCCTATGGAGAACAGTCAACATTTTCCCATAGTGCACTTTGCCAATACCCTTCAGTTTTGACCCTTCCTATCCAGGACTCTCCTGAGCAAAGGCATCTAATTGTTCTGAAGATCACAGTAGGTTTCACGATCTGGGCAAACATCCATCAGGGATGAGAACAAGATCATTTTGCTGCTATTTTCAGTCCCAGTTAATTTATTATGGAGTTGGCAATGATTAAAAGTGAAAGAGGAGGCGTTCATAGGCTAAAGATTTCCTATGCCATTTAATCAATTTGAGGTCTGGAATGTTGAGATGAGAAGTGTCTGCTTTGGATGCATACCTGTTTTAAAGCCACCATGAAGATCCTTCATCAAAGACATCATCACCATTTTGTTGTACAAAATATAAGAGACTGACATTAGGGCAGACATTAGATATTTTGAATATATCGTGATATATCTATTCCTTTACAAATATGCTGATTGGGTTCATGAGATTCAAATAAGCATCTAATATGGAGGTCAGCCTTTGAACGGATGCCTCTCAGATGGTTTTCAGTTTCTGTCATTCATAGAATGATGGTTTGATATTCTAAATTTCTTGAAGGTACCTGATTAAGAAAAGTCTGTTTTGATAGCCAACATTAGTCTGTAAACCTGTAACATCCCCTCCCTCCCTCCCTCCCTCAAGTTGGGTTGGTAACCTTTTCCATGCTGAATCCCACTATTATGTGATGGCCAGGATTCCAAACAGCTAAATTATAAGTACCCAGTATTTCAAATAAGATTGCTAACATTTTGTGAGCTTTCAGTTGGATCTTGGGATATATTAATGTTCTTAGGAGGGATCTTGGCATTTTGGCTAGAAAATCAAGTTATCATTTTGGGAGTCCAAAGAATGTCTTTGTGTTTGTGAATAGAATGTAGAACACTACACTACTAATTTGTACTCTGTGTGTTTAAAGGTAGGAAATAATGAAAATTACTCTTTTGTATAAGAGGAGCAGAGATGACTATCTGCATTCCCACTGAACGCTGATTGTAAAGTAGGAGGCATGTTTATAACACTTTTCCATCAGGTTATTTAGGTAATAATAGACATAATCAACCCTTTTCTGTCAAAGTTGCATTTTATTTCTAAACAAGATGGATATTGACCAAATACTTCAGTGATAATTTCTTGAGAACCATAATCCAAATGATAGGTAGCACCAAAGTGAATTTAAACTGAATATAAATGAGACCACACATTCTCTCTCTTGTAAAATCCCCTTCATTTTCTAATTCCTTTGTTTTTTTACCCACAAGCCCACAGCAAGCTGGTTTGGAAGTTCTTTAAAATTAGGCTGAAGGTCTCATGAAATTAGGTCAAGGACTAGCTGAAGATAAAAGCTGCATCCTTGACTTTTTCAATGCCACCTGTTCCCAGAGGAAGTGATCTGGCCTCTGGGAACTCTATATTTACCTAATCTTTCTATAATCTAAAATGCCATTAGCATTTGAAATCACAATTACTTTGTATGCATGTGGGCAGATAAATGTGAGGCCATCTTTTTCACAGAAACATTTGGAGGAATTATTTCCAGAGATTACTTCCTAAAACATTGCTTGCATATTATAGGAGAAATGCTTGGGGTATTAGCAAGATAGTCAAAGTTCCCTAAAACTAGTGAGGTTTCTTATAAGGGATTGATCCATCCTTGATCCATCTATAAAATTATTCTGAGGTTCCCAGTCCTCTACCATGCCCTCCCTGCAAAACTGAAAGTTATCCAAGAGTGCTGAAAAGTTGAACAAGGCAATTCCAACCAATGAATGTGCTACAAAGCGAGGTCACTGCAAGTTCCATAGATGAAGTCTCCTGACACATCTCAAATGAATGGCAGGAGGACTGCTCTTGAAAGAAATGAGTGTCTGCTTTACCTACCATTGCAAATCTCAGCATGCTGGGAGAAGGAAAAAGGAACATTATGCACAGGCAGGAGTTGAAGCAATTAATCCTTTACTTAAAGAATAATAAGCAGCCAGAGGTTTTTTTTTACACCCTGGAAGTGGGAACAAGGTAAAAGGGGTTAAAAACTAAAAGCAAGGACAGCAGACACCAATTAACAGAATGCTAATTGACAATTTCCCCAAGCCTCCCTGCAACATGCCAGACCTATTTCCCCAATTGCTAATTAAATCAAACTGCACACACAATACTAATTTCCCGAACTTTGGGAAGCTCAGACGACAAATCAGATGTGAAACTAACTTAAGCATGTTGTCAAAGTCCAGTGAGGAGGAGGAAAGGGAGACTGGGGAGATAAATTTATATACTTGAAAAGGGGAAGTGATCGTTTGGCTCAGATGGGGCCTGCTCTTTGCTTGTGGTTATAGGTGTGTGTACTGCTGCATGTGTAGGAAATAAGCTATTTTTCAAGTTTGGTTTTGGAGAGTTGATTATATTTTTAACTCTATGCATTTCCCAACCTCTGCTTACTTTTCTGATTATGTTATCCCTATTATTCCTGTAGCTAGCTTTTAGGCTCCTATGACAGGGACCATTCTTTTGTGTTTATGCTATTTTATAAATGATGGACACTAATACAGATCTGAGCTGAGATATCTTATCCCTCATTTCATTATCCACATTCTTAAGAAGCCAAATGGAAAGTAGTTTTCAAGATTTTTCAAGTATAGGGGCAAAAGCTATTTGTGCTCCTATTTCCTTTTGCCCTTCCTTCTACTTCCCCTTTACCATGTTCAGTCTTTTCTTTGAGCACAATTGCTAAAAGTGGTACAGCAGGGGTGTCAAATTCAATTTCATTGAGAGCCGCATCAGGGTTGTATTTGACCTCAGAGGGCTGGGGTGGGTGGATGTGACCTTAGGTGGGCTTGGTCATGGTGGGCGTTTGACATAGGCTCAAGATGCATTTTCCCCTTTCTCTTCTTTCTTTCCACAGTTCTTTACTATAACCATTTTTCTATCTCCTACCACATATTACTGGCAAACATTTATTACTTATATTTCATACACTATTAAACTTTTTTATTTCCAAATTTATATCCCATTGTTTAATAATAAATGGTTTTTCCAGGCAGAAAAGCTATTTATATACTATTGTGTTTTTATTATTCAACTAATAATAAATATGCAATAGCATAAATAACATGATGATAAAAGATCTAATAGCAGAGATAAATTTTCAGGATAGTAAATAGAAATGTCTGTCAATTATAGATTGTTGATTATAGATTAAATGGACCTACAGTATATAAAATCTGGCATCAAACTGTAGTGTTAACATAGGATGTTGCTTGTTTTCTATCCAAATAAGGCATTTACTTGAGGCCACAAAATTGTAATCCAGTCCATTCCAGTCCTCCTGCAGCACTCTGTCAGCCAAAAATGAAAATTGGCTGGCAGAGTGCTACAGGAGGCATGGAGGCCAAAAATGAACAATGTGGCCCCACATGTGTCCCCCACACAGCCCATTTTGGCTGGGCAAGGCACCGCAGGCTGGTACTTTGATATTTCCAGGTCAGCCCTGTGGGCTAGATTTAAAGGCCATGTCACACTGAACCAACGGATGCAAAGAGGATGTAAAACGGACAAAAAACCTTGCCATCCGTTGGTTAACGCGATGTATCCGTTCTGTACTCACTGCCTCCGTTTTGCTTCCTCTCTATCTGTCCAGCATCCGTTTATGGATGTTTCATCCGCTCCAAAAGTTTTGGGCTGCTAAAAACTTTTGTGCATAAAATGTATCCAGTTCGTCCGTTCTGCAACTGCTACGCATCCACTGTATCCGCCAGGCATCTGCTGTGCATCCGCGCAACTCGCATCCGCCCGGACGCAGGGAGGAAGCGGAACGGATGCAGAACGGATGCAGAATGGATGGAGAATGGATGCAGAACAGAAACAAAGCATTTAAAATGGAAAAAACGTCCGCAGAGGGGACCTATCTCGGATATTAAGGATGTCTAGAGGATGCCTACAGGATGCCTAGAGGATGCCTAGCAGAAAACCTATACTGCCTATAAAAAGGGGGAGCAACTCGCCTGCATCGCACTTTCAGAACAGCAGCCCAGCGGTGCAGACCTCTGCAGCCTTCATCTGGCTCTTCCTCTTCCACAGCATCCAGTCATGTCCACCGTGGATTGTAACAAACTCCTTTTGGCAGCCACCATCCTTCTGCAACAGTGCGAAGCCATCTGCAGGCTCTGTGAACACTACTGCAAGAAGAAAAGGAGCCACTCAAAAAGAGTCTGGGTCCGAAGATGGTTCACCAGAAGAGCAGAGGATGGACTGTACAACAAGCTGATGGTGGAGCTCAGGAGCGAAGACACTCGGGCATTCCAGAACTTCATGAGGATGCCTCCATCCATGTTTGACGAAGTTGTGCAGCGGCTGACACCCAGGTTGACCAAGGCAAACACCAGCTTCTGGCCCAGCCTGGAACTTGGGCTCAAGGTGGCACTCACTCTGTGCCACCTGGCCTCAGGGACCTCCTACAGGAGCATGCAGAACGGCTGGAGGGTGCCATCCAACACCATCAGCATTGTGGTCTGAGAAGTGGTGCAGGCCATCATCGAAGAATACAAGGAGGAGCTCCTCCAGTACCCCTCCACTGAAGAAGGATGGAAGAAAGTTGCAGAGCAGTGGTATCAGAAGTGGAACTTACCACACACCGTTGGAGCCATAGATGGCAAGCACGTGGCCTGCAAATCTTCAGCCAACTCGGGGTCCACTTATTTCAACTCCAAGGGCTTCTTCAGCATCATCCTCTTCGCCATGGTCGATGCTGACTACAAGTTCATGTACATCGATGCTTCAGGCAACGGCTCATGTTCAGATGCCCAGGTATACAACGCCAGTCACCTCAAGGAGGGGCTGGAACGCAACCTCATCGTGGGCTTCCCAGATCCAGAACCCCTGCCCAATGACACGCAAGATGTGCCCTACTTCATCGTGGGGGATGACGACTTCTCCCTCACAACCTACCTCATGAAGCCCTACACCTCCCAATGCCTCACCCGTGAAGAGAGGATATTCAACTACAGGCTGTCCAGGGCAAGGCGGGTGGTGGAGAACGCCTTTGGCATCCTGGCCAACAGTTTCCAGGTACTTCTCACCACCATGCAGCATTGCCAAGAGACCGTGAGGAGGATCATGGAAGCTTGGGGCATCCTGCACAATCTCATGCGCACCCGCTACCCAGTCTTGCAGAACAGGCTCATGGACCTTCAGCAAGGCATTGGGGACCTGGAGCCTGGGGAATGGAGGCAAGGGTGAAACCTGATCGACACTGAGGATGTGCAAGGCCCCAACAGAGCCTCACATGAAGTGAAGAAGCAGCTCAACCTCCTGAAATACTGGTGCAACTCCCCAGCTGGAGCAGTGGAGTGGCAAGACAGGATGGTAGATGCTTAATGGATGCTTCCTTCAGCCAGTCTCATCACACGGATGAGATTGGGCCATGTATGTTTGGTTGGCCTACAATGAACAGGGCGTTTAATAAAGAGTTGTGTTTATGTTGACATGTGTGGATAATTATTACATTATTATTGATAATAAAGGGCCATAGGTGTGGCACCTGGGAGGGTGGACCATACAGTCCCTATGCTTGCACTGGAGGTTTATCTATCCCACTGCTATCTTAACCCACAGGTATCTTAACCCATCCCAAAGCTATCCTTACCCATCCCACAAGCATGCAAAGGCTTAAACCATTTCTAAAAGTTTCCAGTAAGACTTTATTAAAAAAAAGAAATGAAGCAAGTGGGTGAATCAAAAATAGACTTTATTAACAACAAGCTAAAAAAAAAAATGAGTCTCTGGCACTCCTCTTGGTCGCTCAGTCTCAGGGGTGAAGGGTGCAGGTGCTGTGGAGGTGGCTGGTGCTGGAGTGCTTGTCATCAGCTCCTCCAGAAGCAGAAGCAGCAGAAGTGCCAGCCCCAGAAGAGCGAGCCCATGCTGCAGAAGCCCCAGCAGAACCAGAGTGAGGGCCAGGGGGCGGGATGGTAGCCCTGTCCCTCTTGCCAGCGCTGGAAGCAGATGGCTGAGGCTTGCTGTGCTTCTGCATGGTTGTGGGGTTGCTGGCTGGCAGGGAGGCTGGCAGAAACCAAGGCTGGCAGGGAGGCTGGCAGGGAGGCTGGCAGAAACCAAGGCTGGCAGGGAGGCTGGCAGGGAGGCTGGCACCAAGGCTGGCAGAAAGGCTGGCAGGCAGGCAGGCACCAAGGCTGGCAGGCAGACATGAACCAAGGCTGGCAGGAAGGCTGGCAGGCAGACATGAACCAAGGTTGGCAGGAAGGCAGGCAGCAAGGCTGGCAGGCAGACCAGCTGGCAGCAAGGCTTGCAGGCAGGCTGGCAACAAGGCTGGCAGGGAGGCTGGCAGCAAGGTTGGCAGCAAGGCTGGTAGCAAGGCTGGCAGCAAGGCTGGCAGGCAGATATGCAGGAAGGGCAAGCAAGGCAGTCGATGTGTCTGGAAGCAGGTCTTTCCTCTGAATGGCGACCTGCTTCCGAGCTGCTTCCGTTATATCCGCAGGGCTGATGCAATGCATCCTCCCCGCATGCGCTTTGAACGCCAGGCATCCATTAGGCTTCCGCTGTGCATCCACTAGGCTTCCGCTCTGCATCCGCTCTTTCCATTCTGCGTCCGCTTCGCTGAGGCCCCCCGGAAGCCCTGCGGATGTGCCACCCACTCCCATCCGCTCCCATCTGCTTCCATCCGCTAGGCTTCCATTCCGCATCCACTTTGCATCCGCCCTGCGTCCTCCCCGCGTCCGTGTTATCCGCTCCGGTTACGCAAATTTTCGCCCCTTTTGAGAGCGGATAACAACGGATGGAACATTTTGCTCATCCGCTGTGTCCTTTTTGCATCCATTGGCCAGTGTGACATGGGCTTAAGCACCCGCAGGTCAGATCCAACCCATGGACCTTGAGTTTGACATCCCTATGGTAGAGTATGTGTTGTACATTCTAATCTTTTCACACATTTATTTGTAAAAAAATTTATGCTATGGAACCTATGATTAGTGAACTGGTCTCTCCCCCCTTTTTTAAAAAAAAATCCAAGATTGAAATTGAATGTACTTGAGTGTTGCATGTGAAAAAGACAAGAGTTATTTCATATATGTTCAATCTATTTTTAATTTAAGGCTTCCTTTATGTTTCTTGTGATGAGAGAACTCCTTTTTGAGATTCTGGTCCTTGGCACCTTCCTCAGAAGCCAATGTATCCATCAGAGCAAGCAGATTTGAACACCTCTGATCTTGTACATGTGCTGATGACTCACAGCCTGATTCCATGAATGGTTTGGGGAAATGAAGTCAAGGAAGAAAATGTATAAAACCCAAATGGAAGAAATGATGTATGGACAGCTCACTGGAAGTATTAAAAGTTTTTGAAATGTTAGACTGATCTATCCCTTCTGGAAAGGTCCTAAGCAGATAGGGAAAAGCAAAATACAAAGGCAGGCATGTAAGATTCAAAAACAGAATGAGAAAAAAAGTTGGCAGAAGGGAGCAGGAAAGAGAGAAAAAATAGGGGGTGGGTGTTGCATATTATTATTTTCTACTTTCCCATTTAGGTTTTTTTTTGGCTCCTGCCTCACTTAGCACTGACATATAGTCTAGGGACACTCTTGACAGAATAAAGCAGTTTTCTCAATCTTAGCAACCCTAAGATGTGTAGACTTCAAGTCCCCAAATGCTGGCTGAGGAGTTCTGGGAGTCTTAGCATTGCCAAGGTTGAGAAATGCTGGAATAAAGATTCTTCACCCCAAGTTTCAGACATACAATCCTTGGTGGCCTTTCCATGTTCCAAGACCCTTAGTGATCCTAGCTGGAAGCTGTATGGACTTCTAAAAAAGTTTCATCTGGAATGCCAGGCAAAATGGTTAAAAAAAAAAGTTCAATTCTAAAGAGATTAAAAACGCATGCTTACAACCTATTCCAAAAACTGATAGCAATCACTCTGTTTCCCTTTCCTCTGACACTTCAGAAGTGTAAAGTGCCAGGACTAACCAAGTAATAACCTCTAGAGAGATGACAGAGAAAAAACATTCTGGGTTAAGATAGTTCATTTTAACTTTCAACAGTAATGGCGATATTAATGTCAACTTAAAAAAAACCTTGACAAAAGTAGAAGAGTGCCAGTGAGCTTTTGAAAAGCAAGAAATGTTAACTGAGCTACAACTTTATCAATAATTAGTTAAACAAAATATGAAATTATAATTTGGAGAGTTGCTCTCTTTGAGTAATTCAGTCACAAATGTTCACATCTACCATTTTGCTCCCCCATGCCCAACTATCCTCTTTCATACTCCTACTTAAACTCTCTTTAGTTGTTAGAATTATTCTTTCCTATTATTATTCTTTTAGCATGGTGGGGGTAAGGTTGACTCTGGTGATAAAACACGGGGAACCAAATTATTCTCAGCTGCTTTGAAATGCTTCATTTTCTGCCAAGGTTCATGATGGTGAGCTTGCACAGGCCTGCTTTATTCTGAATGAGAAAAAGGGCAGATAGTGAAGTGTCCAATATGCTCAGATGCAGCTCTAATTTTGGTCCAAATTTGAAACCCAAAAAAACCCAGCCTTGAAATATCTTAATACAAAGTGATACACCTGTCTCTGTGCCTCAAGCATCAATTTAACAGCATGGGGTAAAAAACACAGCATACTATTACATTCACATTTCTCTGTTGATGTGTTGAAATTCATACAGAGCCCTGGAATTAAGAACTCCAGAAGAGGTAAGCTCTTTTTATTTCTTTTTCTCTGTATAGGGCTTTCTCAGCAAAGGACTGATCATAATGAAAATATATTTCTTAAAATATACAGTGGTATTTTCTGTACCCTATCCTCCTTGCTCAAAGATATTTGAGAACATTAATCATTAGAGTTATTCAAGGAAAGCAATGTTTGTTTTCATTTCCTTTTTCTGAAGAGGATAATGTGAATCATTAATCAGTAGGAGAGACCACTACTCATAAAACAAAACACCACACTTGACCTGGGTCCACTAATATGAACAGGAGTCTTTGTTTTTATCTTATTTCTCCCAAACTGTTTTTCCTTTACTCTTTACTGTACCAATCTAGAAAGTCCTCCTTTTCTCTGAAATTGACGGGAATAGTCTATATGAACAAAACCTCACGTATGCTTCCTTAGATCCAAATAATCATCCCAGTGAAGGATTATTTTACAAGTTAAGATCACTCCAATGTCTTCTGAAAAATAAATCATTCTTCTGGGAAGGAAAGCTGAGTTTGGGCCATGATCCTGCTCACTCAGTTAATCTGAGTGTCATAGGGCTTCTACTGATGATTTGGATATTTGAAGAAATTTAATAGCATACTAAATATTAGCAGTTGTTACAATTGCTAATTACAATAGCATACAATTACATTAATTGTATGCTACAATTACAATAGCATACGAAATATTAGCAGTTGTTACAATTGCAATTATGGAATGCAAAATATGTAACTAAGAGAGTGAGTTCCATGAAGATAGGCAGAATCAGCTAGGGACTGTCTATAGTAACAATCCCCACAGAATAGATGACAACTTTTTCTGAATTTGGCTTGGCCCTGTATTGTAGTTCAACTTTCTCTGAGTAAGTAGAACTACAATTCTATAGATAACTAGGAACATCTCTTCCTGGTGATGACTCAGATGATTCATCAAAACAGTATTTACCAGTATTTATCAAGACAGAAAAATTTTTCTTGGATGTATTTATGATTAAATCATTCATAAAATTAAACAATCTAATACAATTAATTTACCCCCACTGTTTGGGCTATGAAATTTTAGGGGTTCCAATTCTTATTCTGAAAATTGGTTGTCTTTGAAAGAGTTCACCAGAGACTTAATGATTACATGATATTTGCATTTCTTTACCAATAAAACAGGTCAACACAGTGCAGCTTTACAGTTTAAATCCAGTCTACAGGATCTATTTTCTCATCAGAATAAAAATAGTTATTCAATTCCTTCAGGACTTCAAAGAAACCTTTCCTTTTCTGACCTTTCGTCAGACTGACCCAATGGTAACTATTACAACACTTGTTCAACCATTCATTTGCTGACAGGAAGCTATAGGAAGCTAAGTTCCCTTCCTCAAACAGTCTAGGAGAGATAGAACACTTTCTGTATGTGTGCTTTTGAGTGCATTCTTCTCTAATAATCTTATTGGAGCTTTTCATCAGTCCTATCCAAACCCAATATTTACATCACTTGTTTTTGAAAGGTTTTTAGGTCAACTAATTCACTCCATATGCCATAAGAAAAGGATTTGGTTTTTATGAGGAATCATGTTATCTACATAGACACTAATTAAAACCAAGAAATATATTGTACACAAACCCATTAACTCATTTAGCATAAAAATAAGTGACGGAGGTAGTGAGAATTATAAATGCCCATCAGCATTTTATTATGGGATAATATTATGGGGGGAGATCATATCTCTGACATGTCACATGTTTTGCATTGAAGGGAAAAGGACAGCCCACAGGATCTAAGTCCTGTAACTAATAAAGCTAATCTTAATTGAAACTATTTAGTCGAAAAAAATGGTAAGAAGGAGGGAATAATTGCAGTACGGCTTAAGATCATATGTGATGGGTGTTTTGTACCATGTGCCTTATGTTGTTTTGAATGTTAGTTACTCTGCATCTTTTAATCTATAATCTAATGCCAATTTATGTTATAAGGTACAGTATATACTATAGCTGTTTAAATCCTAAATCCTCTGTTTTTTAACCAAATGTGGATGCAAGCTGGTCCAGAAACATTGCAGTTCTTCAAGGACTAGACATAAAGGAAATCTTCCATAACATAGTATATGTGGCTGGTCATCAGAAATTATTAGAGCTGAATTACAACTCTTTTTTACTTTGCCATTCCTTATTATCCCTTGCTATTTCTGGCACTTCATCACTCTCTGCAACAAAGTATTTTAAATGGAAAGGCTCTTCATTTGCATTTTGACCATCCATGAGTTAAACCCTTTGGCTTAGCTTCCTTATTAAACAAACAATAAACTTAGTTTGGTCTGGAAAGCACTTGGGGAGGTCCAGAAAAATAGCATGGACTCATCCACTGCAGCTACTAGAAGTCTAACCTGAAGAAACATACAGACAAGATTGAAACTGGGATGGTTCAATGAAGATGAGCAGGGATAGATTTTAGGCAGAGAATAATGAATATTGCTTTTATACAATATATAATGTGTATTACAAATTATTTCACACAATATATTGCAGTGTTCAGGAATAGCATTTGATGGCACCATAATTTAGCTGTACACTGATGACTACCAATTTGGGTGATTTAAAATTTGTGCAACTGCCAATATGTTTACTACTAGCTTTTTAGGAGTGAAGCCACGGTGGCACAGTGGTTAGAGTACAGTACTGCAGGCTACTTCTGCTGACTGCTGGCTGCTTGCAATTTGGCAGTTCAAATCTCACCAGGTTCAAGGTTGACTCAGTCTTCCATCTTCCTGAGGTGGGTAAAATGAAGACCCAAATTGTTGGGGGCAATATGCTGACTCTGTAAAACCACTTAGTGAGGGCTGTAAAGCACTATAAAGCAGTATATAAGTCTAAATACTATTGCTATTGCTATTTAGACAGTCTTTAAAAACTGTAATAAACAATTTAGAAAACACAAGCACATTGTAAATCTATCTGTCTATTTGATAATAACTGAATATGTGAATAGATATTGTGCCACTGCAAATGCTTCTGAAGTTCAAGAGGCATTTTCCAACTATTGGGAATACCTCAATATATTCCATTAAAATTTTGGCTGGGGCATTTGGTGAGGTGTTATGGTGAGAGGAACAAATTTCCTATCCCCCCAAAAATAGAAACAGCCCACTTTAAATGAAGGTTGTAAGGCAAAAGGAAATAGACCAGGGCTGTCAAATTCCAGGCCCATGTGTCACAAGTTGGCCACACCCATGCCCAGTTTAGTGAAAGGGAAAAAAATCTTTGATACATCACGTGATGCCGCCATGATGCCGCCATGATGCCACTGCTGTGATGCTGTTGTGATGCCGCGAGTTTGACACCCCTGAAATAGACCATGAAAGGAGATGAAAATGTGAGTACAAATGGACAGAGTATGAATGGAGAAACCAGGATAATTTTTTAGAATATTCCTTTGTTGCACAATAACCTATACTTGGGCTTGAAAGAACTAACACCGTCAGGAATACCATCATTACAAGGGTCAAAATAAACATATTTAGTATAGATAGTCATTATAAAAATAATTGTTGATGAAATCAAATTCCATGTTTCATAATGTATTCGAAGTAGTAGTTTATTAGAAGTTGTAACTGTAATATTTAAGGCTTAAAGATGTATAAATCTGAACAATAGATTATTGGACAGTCAAATACTGAGTGCAAAATTTGGTATGCTATTAAAATAAGAGGAAATTTGAGATTTGCATACTATTTCCAAGATGTGGTTTAATTGTTTCTGAAACTTTGTTTCTTTTCAAAATGAAAAGGTGACCATGCATTAGCTATAAAACTATTGTTTATACTGACAAAATATCATATATTGTTGTATTATATTTGCAAGAACCAATGTCCATGTAGGGAAAATATATGTACGAAATCTATCATAGAACATTTTAAAATTACAAATTTTTGAAATAAGACCTCAGAAAAGGGATTATTTAATTCAGCTGTTAAAATTAAAAAACCCACTAGCATAGTGTTATTTTGAAAATAAGACATACTTTTTAAAAAACCTTGTGAGATGCCTTGAGATAACTACTTATTTCAAAAGTTAAGACAATATATTGATAAATAAAAATATACCCACATTTCCATTTTTTGTTCTTTTTAACACTATACTTTGTCGGGCTATATAAATTGGTGCCTCATACAAAATCTTTATCTAAGACTCTCCTAAGCATATATTTTATATTCATTAATTTTATATTTCCATCTAACCCTAGTTTATTCCTTCCATGACATTTCAAATCTGAAGCAATACTATAAAATTAAAATAAAAACAGGGCACAAATCTGCAGATGTATGTAACTGTGCATTAAAATACCTACTAGCCCCAGCCTTTATAAAAATGGAGGACCAATAAGCAAGCACCAGCTGTCAATCAGATATAGACATTGTTGCTTTTAAAATGTCAGATTTTTAAAATGTACTTTGTATGCGATCCCCAAAAGCAAGCTTGTATAGAGGTTATTTTTAAAAAATGGATTTGAACTTTTGATCATCCAGGCTAAATGCTATACATCAACCAGACTTAGGAAACTAGTTTGTTTTGTGCTCCACCATGGTTTCGCCAACAGGTAATATGCACTGTTTGGAGAGAAGCAACTAAAATAAACAGTTGGGATGAATCATAGCCACTATTTATAAATAGATTACACAAATAAACAGTGCCACACCTTTTTGTCATAAACATAATGCAAAGTAATCACCTTACTTTCACATTGCATGACAGCAAATGGAAACTAACGTGAGGCATATTAATATAATCAGAATGGGAAATTGCTAAATACAATTAGACTTTCACATTTTATTAAACCAGAGTGACAATATACATAAGAGGATGGCTCACTTTGCAATGCCTGGGGCAAGTGCAGATTTCTATACTAATGAAATAGAAGATTATCTATGCAGCTTCTCAGGAACTATGAGGCCTCCTTTACATGTAAATCACCTGGGAATCTGCAGCAAGAAATTTGATCTGAACTTAAATTACATTATATATTATGGCTTACCAGGAATTGAAGTGCAGGAAAGTTTGTTTTTTATCCCAATAGCTTTGAGAATTCCAACCATGCAAAGCTGAACCACCTCAGCTCAAAGAAAGCTTGTAAGCTATTCCTACAATTTATTAATTAGTGGCTGGAACAGCTCTCACATGTTCATGTGTTCCTCTATATTTTTAAACTTTATTTGCTGCAATTTTCTTGTTACAGCTGACTCTATCATGTTCTATGAACTGCTTACCTTTCCAAGCTTGGCATAGCCAAGAATTGCAAATAGGAAATTAAGGTATTTTTTTTTTCTAATGGGAAATTAAGGCTATGATAAGACATAACTGCTGCTAATGAAGGTTTTTGTCAGATGATGCTCACCTGCAGAGTGGGAGGATGCTGGGAATAACCTTGGGAATCTTGGATGTGTGGACTAATTGTGAATCTGACACATGTATGGTTGGTTTAGTATGGCTATAATACCTATTCAGCTGGTACTATTTTTAAATTTTCTGCTGCAATATTTCTCAATGTCAGCACCTTTACAAGGTATGGATTTCAGCTCCCAGAATTCCTCAGCCAGCATGGATTTTAAGTCCATACCTCTTAAAATTGCTGAGGCTGAGAAATATTCTTTTAGGGTTACACCCTGAATTGCTGTTACTCAAAGAAGAGAGAGGGCAAACAACTATCCAGAATTTAGCAAGTCGTGCTATCTCTAGTATCACCATCTGCCGCTAACTAAATGTACATTTTTATGCATTTTACAGTGCTTGGAAATAAAATGCATCTTTGAATGCCCTTGATATTCCTACAAGCTGCATTCTTCCGAAAGCTTGTTCACTCTTATTTACTCTGTCAAAATCTACACTTTCTTTCTTAGCTCACATATTAAATTCATGAGACTAGTTGTCAGACCTGAAACTGGGTTTTATGGTTCAATATAGTAACAAATAATACTGATTATATACGAGGCATATACTTTGTAATTATAATGTGCCTCAAACTTCATCTGACATATAGCATATTTAACAGCAATGATAATAAATTGCATTCACTGTGCTGTCCTCGCCTTCAAAGCTTCCCTCCATGGATAGTGAGGGCCAGCCAGCCTGACAGCTGGGCATAGATGTTATTCAGTTTCATTGAAAATTTCTGCTTTCCCTACTCCCCATCCCCCCGCTTTTTTCTTTTTGTCAGAATCAAAGATGATTCAGTTTAGAGAAAGATGTACCTTGTGGAAATAAATAAAAGAGGGCACACTGTTCTCCGTCAGCAGGCCATGCTAAATCAATAACACAAGCACTCCATCTTGTCCACCATTCAACTCCTTATTTATTCTCTTGTAAGATGTAAGAACACCTGCCTAGCAGCCCACTCCCATAATAAAGAGCTCTTGTTGTGAGGTGTCCTGTGTAGAGAATAATCCAGGACAGTTCTGCCCATTCCTTTCTGGAGCTTCTCTGGCAGTATGCCGGTAGAAGGTCTGAGGATGTTAATATCCTTTACCTTCAGATCATATCAATTTGCATCCATTATCATGCCAAACAGAACACCTGGACTACTCCCCCTTTCAGTGGCCCAAGCTTATGGAACAAAATCAGCCAGGCACATTTTACTATTCTTCTGGCATACTTAAACAGTGACAGGAGGGGACAAAATACTCAGCACATGCAAGCCAACCAAAGTGCTCAAAGAATCCTGGGGGAGGAGGAAATAAAAGTTGGCTTTAAAAAAAAAGTTTGCAAATAGGTGTCATTCCTGAACAGCATCATATCTGCATGGAACAAGCTTGTCTTGGCCAGAATAGGTGAAGGAATTCTGCACTTAGGAACTTAGAACAGTATTTTTCAACCTTGGTAACTTTAAGATGTGTAGACTTCAACTCTCAAAATACTCGAGTCAACATCTTAAAGTTACTGAGATTGAGACATACTGGGTTAGAGACAGTAATGTTTTCTCAATCTACTGTTACCACCCAAGCTTTCTCTTTACATCACAAAACCCTCCTGAAGATGAATTGACTCAACTGCTCTTCAGCAGCACAAAAGGAAAAAAGAAGACCTAATGCCAAATACAGTGGCCACAGGCTCATGGATTTCCTATGTGAACCATAAAATTGTTTCTTGGTCCCATATTCACATTAGTGAGAAGGATGTCTATCAGGGTAGCCTAAAACTTTTTTTTGTTGTGTGAGACTAAGAACAGGATGGTGTTTCTTTTCATTCTAGCTTTTACTTGAATTCAAACTGGCAGTGTCTTACCTTCTTCCAGCATACATGGATTTATTTTTTCAGTCATTTATGATTCACCTTTCCATTCATAGAACATTCAAGATAACTTATCACATAAAATGAAGAAATATAAAGTCAATTGAGAGCAAAAATGACAAAATGACATACTGACAAATATTAGATGAGTGTTACTAATTTAGTTAAGTTGTGTAAAGACAAGTCATGTGGTTCACTGGATTTGATTTTATAACATTATTAAGTTGCCTAACCTTTCTTTACTTAAAAACTTAAAAAACATGACAATTATCCAGTTGGCAGCTGTGTATTGTCAAGTGCCACTTCCAAGTAAAAATAGGAATTCCAAAGCAGTTCTCTGGACAAGAACTAAGGGAGTCTCTGCATTGGTCCTTGCAGAGTGGCAGGGATTCATGATGGAATCTGCCATCATGTGGCAGACAGCCATATTAAAAATGACCATAGTTATTGGCTCAGCTATGACACACAAACATGGTTGTGCATGTTCTCCATGAAAATAAGGTTGAATCTCTTGAGATAACAGAGTAAAAATACAATGTATGTATGTTGTCCAATTTGATGAGGGAGCATTATAATATGAAATGTATGTATTATTTTTTATTGTCTCTCTTTCATTCTGAATTCAATGAAACATTGAAGAGTGCTCCCTGAACATTTTCAAATATCTTTCTTGAATCCATTCCCCTCACACTGTAACTCTAAACTTGGATATATTGGGTCCTAGCATCAATCTGACTTTCAAGAGCTCACAGCAAACTTCACTCTTGGAATGGACCGTGCTCATTAGGTTTTGAAAATTTCAGGAGTCATATCTGGGATATTGATTTTCAAATCAGTCTCACCCTTATATTCAACCCTACAGTTTGTGATTTTTTCTCAAATGGGTAGTGTGCCTTCATTCTATTTCTTTTCCATTTTAATTCTGAAATTTCATTGGCTTTCATTTTGGCCAGGTTGGATGCACTATCTCTGCAATCTTCCTGTGGCAATATAAAATATCTGTTCATATGCCTATGTGGGGAAGGTCCTCTGTAGTCTCTGAGGCACATGGGTCTCTGTGGCTCTCTTTACAAGGGAATCTTGGAAAACATTAATATCCCTCTTTTTATAAAGAAGTAACCTGGAAGAAAACATCTTGCTTATCTGTCTCTTCCTCTATCCAACTAGGACTGTGATGTAACTTTTCAGGTTTCCGTATTTTGGGACAAGATTTGTTCTATTCATTCAACTAATGATAAAAGATTAATACTGATTGCCATTGATGTTTGCATTATTGTTATTATGTTAATTTTATTATTATATATAGTTTTAGCTGCTTTTTATTCTTATCCATTACTTTAGGTTTACATATTTCTATGTAGTGTAATATAGTGTAAAGACTGTCATAAAAGTTGATTTGTTTGAAGCAACAGCATCAAGAAATACTTTTTTAAAAAATCACACGAGCCGTGGTAGTGCAGTGGTTAGAAAGCAGTACTGCAGGCTACTTCTGCTGACTGCCAGCTGCCAGCAGTTTGATTCTCACTGGCTCAAGCCTTCTATCCTTCCAAGGATGGTAAAATGAGGACCCTGATTTCTGGGGGCAATATGCTGACTCTGTAAACGACTCAGAGAGGGCTGTAAAAGCACTGTAAATCTAAGGGCTATTGCTATTATTTCCATTGCAGATTTTGAGAATATGCTGTTTATTCCTACAATCTATTTTTATTTTTAATCCATCACTGATATGTTAGTAGAAGTCTTTCTTCTCTCACCAGTAAGCAGACTCTGATTCTCAGGAAACATACACCTCCCCAATGTTTAGTTAGGGCTAGAATCACTACAAAAATTGTCCCATTCAATACTATTTGTTATGATGGAAAGGGGGAAAATCATTAAATGCATTGGAGTTAATATTTCTAACTTGATTTAATTAGGTTAACTGTGATGACATTTAAATTTAATGGAACAAATTTATTTATTTGTACTCCAGCCTCAACCATATTTTAACGAGCTCTTTAGCAGATCAGTCAAAGACCTGGTATGGTTCCTGCATCAGAAGCTAACACAGTTCTGGTATAGCTGAAGAAAATATTAGATTGAAATAATGGTATTCCAGGCCTTTGACACCTCACATATTAGATGTGAAATAATGGTATTCCAGGCCTTTGATACCTCCACAAACACTTAAGTTTAAAGTGAATATTTGGGATCTAGGAATACATTGTTTTCTGGTCCTTATTTCTTCAACCCCCTGGCCCCTTTGCAATCTTTTCTTGCTAAACAGCAATTGTACCTCCTTCCTGCCAATTTAATACTCCTGGCTAATTATCCTGAAATAAATCTCTTTCAAGTCTACATGCCAGCAGTTGTGGGATATGAACTGCTCTTTCAGCTCCTGACTGCCTGTCACTCAAATGGGTCTCAGCTGCTGTTCCAAGTGATGAGTTTTAGCCTCCCGCTGGGATGATTTCCCCAATCTACCCACTTCCAAGAGCATCTCCCTGGGCTTCACCACGCTTCTACCTGTTAACCTAATCTGGGATTTTCTTTTGCTAATGCCATTATGTTGCAAGGAGGAAGAAGATTCATAGGAGAAAGATACTTTGTTAACCTTTTCCGAATTACCATTCAAGACTGAAAAACCTGGAAAATGTGGGTGGATGTCATTAGAAAGAATATTGAATTTCAATTTCAGGCCTATTTCAAAGCAAAAATAATGCTGTACTTCCATATTCCTAGCCTCTATTCCCAACATTGAGAATGATGGACAAATTTTAATATATTATCGTCCCATTTTGCTTGGAAAAGAAACAAACATATCAGGAATGACAGAAAACTGCACACTTCTTGGAAATTAAAGATGAAGGAATGTGTTCTATCATTTGATCTCCAAGTGCCCATGGACAAGAAAAAACTAGGTTGAACATGATAATAGTCATAATTTTCCAAAAAGACTGTGTTTAATATTGCTGAGCTTTGATCATTTTATGGCATGTGGGAAAAGCCTTGGGAGAATTGGCCAAGAAAGGCTGCCAAAGGAAAAAACAAATAAGAGCCTGCAGCTGGATAATGGGCAGGGCAAAAGGCTCAAAAGAGATTCCCCCTTGATTCTTGGGAATGTGGTGGCATAGTGGTTAGAATGCAGCATTGTAGACTTCTGCTGACTGCTGGCTGCCTGCAATTTGGCAGTTCGAATCTCACTGGCTCAAGATTGACTCTGCTTTACAACCTTCCAAGATTGGTAAAATGAGGACCCAGATTGTTGGGGGCAATATGCTGACTCTGTAAACTGCTTAGAGAAGGCTGTAAAGCACTGTGAAGTGGTAGGTAAGTCTAAGTGCTATTGCAAAAGAGGAGAATTGTACTTTTAGATTTTCAAGATTCAGATGGTATAACTTTACAATAATTAGCTCATCTGGTTGTATTTTTGGTCTGGTCTACCTGGTGAGGTTGGCATCAATCTTGCAAGTCTGAAACTACAGTTCTCCTGCCATATTTTTCCTACTACATTCTGCTTTTGTCTTTCTTTTCTACTTATTTTCTATTTTCCCTCCCCCCTGCATCTTCAATTTTTAGTTCCATTCTTCTATTTTAAGTTTGTATTATTTTTATTGTTTTAATTGTAAACTTTAATAAAATTACTATTTTTTTTTAAAAAAAGGAAGGCTGTGTCACTCCTCTCAGCCGATGGTCTCCCATTTGTCCACAATCCTTCAGTGAATGATCTGTAGCACTAGCAGTACCACAAAACTGGGAACTTTTGTGATACTCAGAATAAGCAGTGTAATGATTAGACTGGTGTAAATGTATATTTCATTTTTGTTAAATCTTATCTGCAAAGAAATCATAGTTTTAGGCAGGCAGCAGGAGAGGGCATGGTCATATGACATGATTGATCATTTTAAGGAGTAATAATACTGCATAGCTTCAGAACCCTTCTGAGGATATTAATCTTAGAAAATTCCCATTGAACAGCTTCAGTGCAATAACTGCATAAAGGTTGGATGGCGCAGCTGTATCTCAGAAAAAAGCTCTTAGATGTGAGTAACTGCATGTAGACACAAGTGTAGGCAGCAGTTTGGCTAACAGGCTTGAGTTGATGCAGAAAAAAATAGATTTGCTTCTATTCTTCTATTCTGGTGATAGAAGCAGTTGGGCAGAGGGAGAAATGTTGTAGTTGTATTTCTTTTAAACTACAAGCAAATGTGAAGGTGTTACTCAAATTAAATATCATACCATATCAAATATCAGAGAATTCATCACACTGCAAAGCTCACTCACAAATTGTCCATATAAAAGCCAGTTGCAACAATATTTGTAACTCTGCAATACCAGAACACTTAGAAAGTCTATCAAATATTTGAGCTACCTTCAGATCTCTCAGAAATAATGACAAGACAGACACTGGTTTCAATCCGATGCATAAAATTGCCTCAGAAATTTGAATTGAAGACTCTGTTTGAAGTGGAAGTTCAGTTGAATCTTCTTGGAATCAAAATCACCCCAATGAAATTTCACATAGTTCTAATGTCAATGATGCTACAGCTCAAATTCTACGAATAGTATGATGTAGTCAGAGTTAAATTGCTGTCTCACAAAACCAGATGTATATGAAAACTCAATCATGAAATTCTCTGCCTAATTCATTTTACAAGGTTGGCTATAAAGATAACATGGGTAACACTTGGACATACTGCTCTGAATTCCTTGGCAGAATTATCAGCCAAAACGGTAAGTGAAAGCAGATCATTTTAAGTTTTGAAACACAACTAAGCTTTCCAATGCTTAGGAGCATATCACAGGTCATTGCAAGCTTATTAGCCAAATGCTCTGTAAAAAAATGCTAGCATTTTAAGGGCCTGTCACATTGGCGGATGGATGCAAAATGTTTGTAAAAAAGGACACAGCAGACGAGAAAATGTTCTATCCGTTGTTATCCGCTCTCAAAAGTGCCCCGAATTTGCAAAACCAGAGCGGACAACAACAGAAAGGAATGGACGGGGTGAGGACGTAGCCAGGATGGAAAGCAGATGCTCCACAGAAGCCTAGCGGATGGAAGTGGATGGGAGCGGATGGCACATCCTCAGGGCTTCCGGGGGAGCACAGCGAAATGGACGTGCAACAGAAGGAACGGATGCAGAGCGGATGCCGAGCGGATGAAACGGATGCAGAGCGGAAGCCTAGTGGATGCCTAGCAGATGCCTAGCAGATGCAAAGCGTTCACTGCGCATGCGGGGAGGATGCATTGCATCAGCCCTGTGGATATAAAGGGAAGCAGCTCGCAAGCAGGTCACCATTCAGAGGAAAGACCTGCTGCCAGACACAGCTCCAGTCAGCCAGCCAGCCAGCCAGCCAGCCAGCCAGCCAGCCAGCCAGCCAACAACCATGGGGAAGAAGAGAAAGCCTCTGCCATCTGCTGCCAGCCCTGGCAAGAGGGACAGGGCCACCATCCCACCCCCTGGCCCTGACTTTGCTTCTGCTGGGGCTTACTCTGCTGGCGCTGCTCCTGGTGCTGGGGCTTTTGCTGGTGCTTACTCTGCTGGCGCTGCTCCTGGTGCTGGGGCTTCTGCTGGTCCTGCTGGTGCTCCTGGTGCTCCTGGTCCTGCTGGTGCTGCTCCTGGTGCTCCTGGTCCTGCTGGTGCTCATGGTCCTGCTGGTCCTGCTGGTCCTGCTGGTGCTGCTGGTGCTTACTCTGCTGCTGCTGATCCTGGTCCTGCTGGTGCTGCTGGCTCTGCTGGCTCTGCTGGTGCTGCTGGCTCTGCTGGTGCTGCTGGTGCTGCTGGTCCTGCTTTTGCTGCTACTGTTGTTGTTGCTGCCGCTGGTGGTGGTGTGGAGGAGCAGCCCCTACAACCTCGAATCCCCTCTGATGAGGGCCCAGATGGCCCTGCCAGAGGGAGGAAGAGGCATATGCATGAATGGGAGAGGAGGCAAGACTCCATTGAAGAGGAACATGAGGAAGAGGTGCTCAAATGGCTGAGGGAGAACGAGTACCTCTGGCAGAACAGACACAGGCTCTATCGAGACACCAAAAGGAAGCAGGCTGCTTGGAGAGAGAAGGCAGAGAGCCTGGGCTACCTTTCGGAGGTGCTCCTCGGCTGGTGGAAGCACCTGCACACCTGGTACAGGAAGCTGCACCTCATGAAATCTGGCCAGGCCACGGTCAAGCTGATGGACCGAGAGACCTACGTGATGGCCAAGTGCAGCTTCTTGGAGGGTGAGATCCACCACCAAGGAGCAACCCCTCTGACAACCCTCTCTCTCAGGCAGCCTGCAGAGAGCCAGTCCTCTTCTGGCCAAGAGTCAGCTCCTGTGTCCAGGCAGGTATCTGTGGAACGTGCCACGACGGAGACCCCCCCCCGACATCTGCACTCCCTGTGGCGGAGCGTGTGGAGGACCCCCTGATGCAGTGGGAGCAAGGAGATGGCACTTCCACCAGAGAACAACCCACCCCCACCCTCAGGTCCACCCCCACCTCCACAGAAAGCAGGCAGAGAGGCAGATTGGAGGGGCAGAGCCACACTGTCCTGCTGGAGATCAGGGACACCATCAGAAGCAGAGTAGATCTTCTCTCTCAGCTGGTATATACTGATATCCCATCCTCCAACCGCAAGCCCTTCCTCAACTACGTCAACCAGACCCTCATGAACATGTCGGAATCACAGTACCAGGTGATAAAGGACAGGATCACCGGTCTTCTTCACAACCCTCCAGACCCAGCTGAACCTGCTCCCACCCAGTCCAGGTCTGCTCCTCCACCCCAGGTGATGTCACTTCCCTTCCAAGGCTTTCCACAGGCCATCACCTCCCAAGGCTATGGCTACCAGGAGCTCCAGCAGCACAGCCAGCCCTTCCCAGTCCAGGAACAGGTACATCGAACTCCACCGGTGCCACCGATGACACCCATGCCACCGATGCCACCTATGCCACCTATGCCACCCATGCCTCACCTCACTCAGCTGCAGACCAGACAGCCCCACTACACTGCTCCTTCCTCCACCCCACAGCCAAGCCCGGCCTCAGAACATCTGTCATCGGTATTGGGGCTGACACCCCATGTCCTGGAGGAAGGGGCTCTCAACATCAATGGACTGAGCCAGCTCTCTGAGAGCTTCCTCCACACACCATCCCCTGTTGTCCTCTCGGGGCCAGGCACCGCAATGATGCCTCAGACCAGCACTCCAGCAGCAGCCAACTCCACAGCACCTGGACCCTTCATCCCTGAGACTGGGCACGCCTCAGAGTGACCAAGAAGAGTGCCAGAGACTGGGTGGCTACCTGTTGACTTTATCTTTGCTTGGGACACTTGGGTCATTTTGTTTTTACAGCTTGTTATTAATAAAGATTATCTTTGCTTCACACCCTTGCTTCATTTATTTTAGTAAATAAAGTCTTGGTGGAAATTTTTAGAAATGGTTTAAGCCTTTGCATGCTTGTGGGATGGGTTAAGATAGCAGTGGGATGGGCAGGGATACCTTTGGGATGGGTAATAGCTGTGGGATGGGTTAAGATAGCAGTGGGTAGATAAACCTCCAGTGCAAGCATAGTGGGACTGTATGGTCCACCCTTCCAGGTGCCACATCTATGGCCCTTTTTTATCAATAATAATGTAATCATTGATCCACACATTTCAACATAAACACAACACTTTATTAAATGCCCTGTTCATTGTAGGCCCACCCAACATACATGGCCCAATCTCATCAGTGTGATGAGACAGGGTGAAGGAAGCATCCATTAAGCATCTACCATCCTGTCTTGCCACTCCACTACTCCAGCTGGGGAGTTGCACCAGTGTTTCCGGAGGTTGCACTGCTTCTTCCCTTCATGTGAGGCTCTGTTGGGGCCTTGTACATCCTCAGTGTCTATCAGGTTTCGCCCTTGCCTCCATTCCCCAGGCTCCATGTCCCCATTGCCTTGTTGGAGGTCCACGAGCCTGTTCTGCAACACTGGGTAGCGGGTGTGCATAAGATTGTGCAGGATGCACCAAGCTTCCACAATCCTCCTCATGGTCTGTGGGCAATGCTGCATGGTGGTGAGAAGTACCTGGAACCTGTTGGCCAGGATACCAAAGGCGTTCTCCACCACCCACCTTTCCCTGGACAGCCTGTAGTTGAAGATCCTCTCTTCACGGGTGAGGCATCTGGAAGTGTAAGGCTTCATGAGTTAGGTTCTGAGGGAGAAGGCATCATCCCCCACGATGAAGTAGGGCACATCTTGTGTGTAGTTTGGCAGGGGGCCTGGATCTGGGAAGCCCATGAGGAGGTTGCATTCCAGCCCCTCCTTGAGATGACTGGCGTTGTATACCTGGGCATCTGAAGCTGACCCGTTGCCTGAAGCATCGATGTACATGAACTTGTAGTCAGCATTGACCATGGCGAAGAGGATGATGCTGAAGAAGCCCTTGTAGTTGAAATAAGTGGACCCTGACTTGGCTGGAGCTTTGCCGGTCACGTGCTTGCCATGTATGGCTCCAACGGTGTGTGGTAAGTTCCACTTCTGATACCACTGCTCTGCAACTTTCTTCCATCCTTCTTCAGTGGAGGGGCACTAGAGGAGCTCCTCCAGGTATTCTTCGATGATGGCCTGCACCACTTCTTTGACCACAATGCTGATGGTGTTGTGTGGCACCGTCCAGCCGTACTGCAAGCTCCTGTACGTGGTCCTGGAGGCCAGGTGCCGAAGAATCAGTGCCATCTTCATCCCAGGGTCCAGGTTGGGCCAGACGTTGGTGTTTGCCTTGGTCAACCTGGGTCTCAGTCGCTCCACAACTTCGTCAAATATGGCTGGCGGCATCCTCATGAAGTTCTGGAATGCATGAGGGTCTTATTTTCTCAGCTCCACCATCAGCTTGTTAAGCCCCTATCACACTGCACCAACGGATGGAAAGAGGATGTAAAATGGAGAAAAACACTTGTCATCCGTTGATTAACGCGATGCATCCGTTCTGTACTCACTGCCTCTCTTTTTCATCATCTCTCTCTGTCCAGCATCTGTCTATTGACGTTTCATCCGCTTAGAAAGTTTTGAACTGCTCAAAACATTTGAGCGGAAAATGTATCCAATGTGTCCATTCTGCATCTGCTAGGCATCCGCGAGGCATCTGTTCTGTATCTGTTATGCATCCGTTATATCTGCTAGGCATCCGCTTGCATCCGCGCAACTCCATCCGCTCCAGCGGTAAACGGACGCAGGGAGGAAGTGGAATGGACGTGGAACGGATGCAGAACGGATGCCTAGCGATGCAGAACGGAAACAAAGCATTTAAAACGGAAAAAACATTCACAGAGGGGACCTATCTCGGATATTAAGGATGTCTAGAGGATGCCTAGAGGATGCAAAGGGACACCTAGGGGAAAACCTATACTGCCTATAAAAAGGGGGAGCAACTCATCTGGATCTCACTTTCAGACCAGCAGCCCTGCGATGCAGACCTCTGCAGCCTTCATCTGACTCTTGCTCTTCCACAGCATCCAGTCATGTCCACCGTGGATCGTAACAAAGTCCTTTTGGCAGCCACCATCCTTCTGCAACAGTGCGAAGCCATCTACAGGCTCTGTGAACTCTACTACGGGAAGAAAAGGAGGTGGCCAAGTAGCGTCTGGGTCTGAAGATGGATCGCCAGAAGAGCAGAGTACGGACTGTACAACAAGCTCAGGAACGAAGATGCTCGTGCATTCCAGAACTTCATGAGGATGCCTCCAGCCATGTTTGACGAAGTTGTGTTGCGGCTGACACCTAGGTTGACCAAGGCAAACACCAACTTCTGGCCCAGCCTTGAACCTGGGCTCAAGGTGGCACTCACTCTGCGCCACCTGGCCTCAGAGTCCACCTACAGGAGCATGCAGTACGGCTGGAGGGTGCCACACAACACCATCAGCATTGTGGTCAGAGAAGTGGTGCAGGCCATCATCGAAGAATACATGTAGGAGCTCCTCCAGTGCCCCTCCACTGAAGAAGGATGGAAGAAAGTTGTAGAGCAGTGGTATCCACACACCGTTGGAGCCATTGATGGGAAGCACGTGGCCTGCAAAGCTCCAGCCAAGTCAGGGTCCACTTATTTCAACTACAAGGGCTTCTTCAGCATCATCCTCTTCACCATGGTCGATGCTGACTACAAGTTCATGTACATTGATGCTTCAGGCAACGGGTCATCTTCAGATGCCCAGGTATACAATGCCAGTGACCTCAAGGAGGGGCTGGAATGCAACCTCATCGTGAGCTTCCCAGATCCAGAACCCCTGCCCAACAACATGCAAAAAGTGCCCTACTTCATCGTGGGGGATGACACCTTCTCCCTCACAACCTACCTCATGAAGCCCTACACCTCCCAATGCCTCACCCATGAAGAGAGGATCTTCAACTACAGGCTGTCCAGGGAAAGGTGGGTGGTGGAGAATGCCTTTGGTATCCTGGCCAACAGGTTCCAGGTACTTCTCACCACCATGCAGCATCGCCCAGAAACCGTGGGGAGGATCATGGAAGCTTGCTGTATCCTGCACAATCTCATGCTCACCCGCTACCCAGTTTTGCAGAACAGGCTTACGGACCACCAACAAGGCAATGGGGACATGGAGCCTGGGGAATGGAGGCAAGGAGTAAACCTGATAGACCCTGTGGATATGCCAGGCCCCAACAGAGCTTCACATGAAGGGAAGAAGCAGCGCAACCTCTTGAGACACTGGTGCAACTCCCCAGCTGGAGCAGTGGAGTGGCAAGACAGGATGATAGATGACTAATGGATGCTTCCTTCAGCCTGTCTCATCACACTGATGAGATTGGGCCATGTATGTTGGGTGGGCCTACAATGAACAGGGCATTCAATAAAGAGTTGTGTTTATGTTGACATGTGTGGATGAATGATTACATTATTATTGATAATAAAGGGATTATACAGTCCCACTATGCTTGCACTGGAGGTTTATCTATCCCACAGTTATCTTAACCCATCCCAAAGGTATCCCTGCCCATCCCACTGCTATCTTAACCCATCCATCAAGCATGCAAAGGCTTAAACCAAGTCTAAAAGTTTCCACCAAGACTTTATTAAAAAGAAGAAATGAAGCAAGTGTGTGAATCAAAGATAGACTTTATTAACAACCAGATATAAAACAAAAATAAGTCTCTGGCACTCCTCTTGGTCATTCAGTCTCAGGGGTGAAGGGTCCAGGTGCTGTGGAGGTGGCTTGTGCTGGAGTGCTTGTCTGATCCCCCGCATCATCAGCTACTCCAGAAGCAAAAGCAGCAGAAGCTCCAGCCCAAGAAGAGCGATCCCGTGCTATAGTAGCCCCAGCAGAACCAGAGTGAGGGCCAGGAGGTGGGATGGTGGCCTTGTCCCTCTTGCCAGGGCTGGCAGCAGATGGCTGAGGCTTTCTATTCTTCCCCATGGTTGTGGGGTTGCTGGCTGTCAGGCAGGCTGTCAGGCAGGCAGGCACCAAGGCTTGGAGGAAGGCTGGCACCAAGGCTGGCAGGAAAGCTGGCAGGCAGGCTGGCAGGCAGGTAGGCACCAAGGCTTGCAGGAAGGCTGGCACCAAGCCTTGCAGGAAGGCTGGCACCAAGCCTTGCAGGAAGGCTGGCAGGCAGGCACCAAGGCTGGCAGGCAGGCATGAACCAAGGCTGGAAGGCAGGCACTAAGGCTGGAAGGCAGGCACTAAGGCTGGCAGGCAGACTGGCCTGCAGCAAGGCTGGCAGGCAGGCAGACAGCAAGGCTGGCAGGGAGACTGGCAGCAAGGCTGGCAGGCAGGCAGACAGCAAGTCTGGCAGGGATGCTGGCATTGATGTTGGCAGCAAGGCTTGAAGCAAGGCTTGCAGGCAGGCATGCAGGCAGGGCAGGCAAGGCTGTCAATCCGTCCGGCAGCAGGTCTTTCCTCTGAATGGTGACCTGCTTCCGAGTTGCTTCCCTTATATGCTCGGGGCTTACACAATGTATCCTCCCCGCATGCGCAATTAACGCTAGGCATCCGTTAGGCTTCCGCTGTGCATCCGCGAGGCTTCCACTCTGCATCCACTTCATCCGCTGTGCATCCGCTGTGCATCCGCTGTGTCCATTCCGCATCCGCCTTTGCTGAGGCCCCCTGGAAGCCCTTGGATGTGCCATCCGCTCTCATCTGCTTCCATCCGCTAGGCTTCCGTTCCGCATCCACTTTCCATCCGCTCTGCATCCTCCCCCCATCCGTTCCTTTCTGTGTTATCCGCTCTGGTTATGCAAATTTTTGCCCCTTTTGAGAGCGGATAACAACGGATTGAACATTTTTCTCGTCCTCTGTGTCCTTTTTACAAATGTTTTGCATACTTTGGGCAGTGTTACAGGGCCTTTATACAGTCCGTACTCTGCTCTTCTGGCGATCCATCTTCGGACCCAGACACTTCTTGGCCACCTCCTTTTCTTCGCGTAGAACAGGTGAAAGAGCCTGTAGATGGCTTCACACTGTTGTAGAAGGATGGTGGCTAACAAAAGGAGTGTGTGATGATCCATGGTGGAGATGACTGGATGCTTTGGAAGTGCAAGAGCCAGATGAAGGCTGAAGAGGTCTGAACCGCAGGGCTGCTGGACTGAAAGTGAGATCCAGGTGAGTTCCTCCCCCTTTTTATAGGAAATATAGGTTTTCTGCTTGGTGTCCTTTTGCATCCTCTAGACATCCTGCATACAACCTAAATATCTGAGATAGGTCCCCTCTGCGAACGTTTTTTCCATTTTAATGCTTTGTATGCGAGCTGCATCCGCTTTCATCCTTTCTCCGTCCGTGCTGCGAACACTTTGTGTCCGTTCCACGTCCGTTTTGCTTCCTCCCTTTGTCTGTTTTCCGCTGGAGCTGATGCAAGTTGCGCGGATGCGCAGAGGATGCCTAGCGGATATAGCGGATGCGTAACTGATGACGACGGATGTAGAACAGTTGTTCCCTGTATGCGTTGCGGATGCAGAACGGACGCGTTGGATGCCTTTTCCGCTCAAAATGTTTTGTGCAGCTCAAAACTTTTTGAGCGGATGAGATGTCAATAGGCGGATAATGGACGGATAGAGAGTATGAAAAACGGACGCAGTGAGTACAGAACAGAAGCATCGCGCTAACCAACGGATGGCAAGTGTTTCTCTCCATTTTACATCCTCTTTCCATCCGTTGGTGCTGTGTGACTGGGGCTTTAGTCAGCATTGTTAGTTTCAGTGTTTCACAGCCTACATTGTACAGGAGTTAAATAGTTACAGTAGTTACATGTTAGTTTCATAGGCTACTTTGTACAGTAGCTTAAATTGGCCTTACAAATTCAGCTCTGTATTACAGTTAGTTTACAGTTTGAACAGAGAAATTCAAAAGACTGAATTTTCTAAAACCCATGTCCCACTGCACCAACGGATGCAAAGAGGATGTAAAATGGACAAAAAAGCTTGCCATCCGTTGGAAAATGCAATGCATCCGTTGTGTACTCATTGCATACGTGTTTCATACACTCTATCTGTCGAGCATCCTTCCACTGAGATTTCATCCGCGCAAGAAGTTTTGAGCTGCACAAAACTTTTTGAATGGATGAACTTTCCGCCGCATACGATGTACATCTGCGACATGTACGGGCAACAAATATTCTATGTCCGTAATCATCTGTTAAACGTCTGCTGTATCCTCTTGACATCCTCTGGACATCCCCTCAACTCACATCCGCTGCAGCTGAAAATGGAAAGAGGGAGGAAACAAAAGGTACACGGAACGTCCACATAGCGTTATTAGCAGGGATATAGAAAGGATGTAAGTGGCTGCATCTCATATATAAAGCATTAAATGGACAAAATGTTTGTATCTGGGATGTATCTCAGATATTTAGGATGTCTGGAGTATGTGGAAGGATACCTAGCAGACAACCCATATTTCCTATAAAAAGGGGGAGGAAATCACCTGGATCTCAGTATGAGTCCAGCAGCCGTCCAGCAGACCTCTTCACCCTTGGTTTTGCTCTTCCACATCATCCATTGATCTCCACCATGGATCATAACACAATCCTTATGGTAGCTGCAATCATTCACCACCAAAACCAAGCCCTCTTCAGACTGTTTCACCTTTTCTACACAAGGAGAAGAAGGAGACATCCAACAGCTGTCTGGGTCCAAAGATGGATCGGGAGAAGAGTGGAGTTTGGACTCTATGACAAACTGATGGTGGAGCTGAGGAATGAAGACCCTCGTGCATTCCAGTACTTCATGAGGATGCCACCAGCCATGTTTGACGAAATTGTAGAGCATCTGAGACCCAGGTTGACCAAGCCAAGCACTAACTTCCATCCCAACCTGGACCCTGGGCTGAAGGTGGCACTGACTCTGTGGCACCTGGCCTCTGGAACCACATACAGAAACATGCAGTATGCCTGGAGGGTGCCACACAACACCATCAGCAAAGTGGTCAGAGAAGTGATAAAGGCCATCATCGAAGAATACATGGAGGAGCTCCTCCAGTGTCCCACCACTGAAGAAGGATGGAGGAAAGTTGCAGAACAGTGGTATCAGAGGTGGAACTTTCCCCACACCGTTGGAGCCAGAGATGGGAAGCACGTGGCCTGCAAAGCTCCAGCCAACTCAGGGCCCTCTTCTTAGAACTATAAGGGCTTCTTCAGTAGCATCCTCTTCGCCATAGTTGATGCTGACTACAAGTTCATGTACATCGATGCTTCAGGCAATGGGTCAGCTTCAGATGCCCAGGTATACAATGCTAGTGACCTCAAGGATGGGCTGGAATGCAACCTCATCATGGGTTTTCCAGATCCAGACCCCCTGCCCAATGACACACAAGATGTGCCCTACTTCATCGTGGGTGATGATTCCTTCTCCTTCAGAACCTACCTCATGAAGCCATACAGTTCAAGATGCCTCACCCATGAATAGAGGATCTTCAACTACAGGCTGTCCAGGGCAAGACAGGTGGTGGAGAACGCCTTTGGCATCCTGGCCAACAGGTTCCAGGTTCTTCTCACCACCATGCAGCATCACCCACAGACTGTGAGGAGCATCATGGAAGCTTGCTGCATCCTGCACAATCTCATGCATGCCTGCTACCCAGTGTTGCAGAACAGACTTGTGGACCGTCAAGAAGGGAATGGAGCCTGGTGAATGGAGGCAAGGACATAACCTGATAGACACTGTGGATGTACAAGCCCCCAACAGAGCTTCATGTGAAGGGAAGAAGCAGCGCAACCTACTGAAACACTGGTGCAACTCCCCAGTGGAGTGGCAAGACAGGATGATAGATGATTAATGGATGCTTCCTTGATCCTGTCTCATAACACTGATGAGATTGTGCCATGTATGTTGAGTGGCCCTACAATGAATAGGGCATTAATAAAGAGCTTTGTTTATTTTGAAATGTGTTGATCAATGAATAAATTGTTATTGATAAAAAAGGGCCATATGTGTGGCAGCTGAGAGGGTGGACCATACAGTCCCACTATGGTTTATCTATCCCACTGCTATCCTTACCTATCCCACAACTATCCTTACCTATCCCACAACTATCCTTACTCATCCCACAACTATCCTTACCCATCCCACAAGCATGCAAAGGCTTAACCATTTTTTCAAAGTTTTCACCAACACTTTATTAAGTGAAAAAAATGAACCAAGTGTGTTAAGCAAAGATAATCTTTATTAACTTTCTTAAGTAAACTGTATGACTTTATTAAAAAAGCAAAATGAACCAAGTAAAGTGTCTTAAGCAAAGATAAAGTGAACAAGTAACAACTCAGTCCCTGGCACTATTCTCAGTCACTCTGAGTCATGTCCATGGTCTCAGTTGTTAAGCGGGCAGGGATTGTGGAGGTGGCTGTGGCTGGAGTGCTGGTCTGAGGTGCCATTGGGGTGCTTGGCCCCGAGAGTACAACGGGATGGTGTGTTCAGGAAGCTCTCAGTGAGCTGACTCAGTCCCGTGAGGTTGAGTGGCCCTTCATCAAGGACCTGGGATGTCAGGCCCAAGACTGTTGACAGATTGTCCATTTACAGGCTTGGCTGTGGGGTGGAGGAAGGAGGAGTGTAGCGGAGATGTCTGGTCTGCAGCTGGGCGAGGTGAGTCGTCTGTGGAGTGCAATGAACCTGGGCCTGGAGTGGGAAGGTCTGCCTCTGCTGTGGGAAGTCCTGGTAGTTGTAGTCTTGGAAGGTGAGGGGCTGTTGAAAGCCGTGGAAGGGTTGTGGCATTGCCTGGGGTGGAGGAGCAGACCTGGACTGGGTAGGAGCAGGTTCAGCTGGGCCTTGATGGTTGTGCAGAAGTGCTGTTATCTTCTCCTTCATCACCTGGTACTGGGCCTTGGGCAGGTCCATGAGGGTCTGGCTCACGTAGGTGATGAAGGGTTTGTGGTTCGAGGATGGTATGTCGCTGTGGACCAGCTGAGAGAGAACATCTGTGCTGGTCTTGATTTGTCCCTGATCTCCAACAGGCAGTGTGGCTCTGGCCCTCCAGTCTGCCTCTCTGTCTGCTTTCTGTGGAGGTGGAGCTTGGGGTGGGTGTGGCTTGGTCTCTGGTGGCTGCCGCTTCTTCCTCCATTTGTGACAGGGGATCCTCCACGTCCTCTGGCATGGGGAGTACAGCTGTCGGGGGTCTCTGCCATGGGGCCCTCTGAAGACACCTGCCTGGACAGTGTAGCTGTCTCCTGGCTGGAAGAGGACTGGCTGTCTGTGGGCTATCTGAGGGAGGGGGTTGTCAGAAGGGCTGCTCCTCGGTGGCGGATCTCACCCTTCAGGAAGTTGCACTTGGCCATGACGTACATCTCCCGGTCAGTGAGCTTGACAGAAGCCTGCCCAGATTTCTTGAGGTGTAGCTTGCCATACCAGATGTGCATGTGCTTCCACCATCCAAGGATGTGCATGTGCTTCCACCATCTGAAGTGTAGCCCAGGCTCTCTGCCTTGTCTCTCCAAGCTGCCTGCTTCTTCTTGGTGTCACGATAGAGTCTGTGGCCCTTTCTCCAGAGGTACTCGTTCTCTCTCAGCCATTCAAGCACCTCCTCCTCATGCTCCTCGGAAAGGGTGTACTGTTTCCTCTCTCCCTTCTCATTCCCTTGCTTCTTCCTCCCTCTGGCAGGGGCTTCAGCAGCAGGGCCTTCAGGGGCTTGAGCAGCAGGGCTTTGAGGGCCTTGGGGCTGGTCCACCACAACAGCAGCAGCAGCAGCAGCAGCAGCAGCAGCAGCAGCAGCAGCAGCAGGAGAAGCACCAGCAGCTTCACAGTCAGTGCCAGGGGGTGGGATGATGGTTCTGTCCTTCTTGCCAGTGCTGGCAGGAGTAGGCACAAGCTTCCTCTTCTTCCCTGATTGACGAAACATGGTGTTCTTTGAAGATGTATGTGGCAGCACCTCTTTCCTCTGAATGCTGACTATGTGTGAGCTGCATCCTTTTATATCCATGGAGCTAACGCAATTCATACTGCCGCATGTGCAGTGAATGCTTTGCATCCGATATACATCTGCTATGCATCCGCTTTGCTTCCTATAGGCGTCCGTGATGCATCCACATCATCTGCTACACATCTGCTCCTTCCGCTATGTGTCCGCTTCGTAATTCTCCCCTGGAAGCCCTTTGGATGTGTCATCCGCTTCCAACCACTGTCATCCGCTAGGCTTCCTACGAACATCCGTTTAACATCCCCGCTACATACTACCCCCGTCCATTCCTTTCCGTTCTGTTCCGTTCTGTTTATGCAAATTTGGGGCACTTTTTGGAGCAGATCACATCGGATGGAGCCACCCCCGAAATTTTGCTCGTCCGTTGTGTCCTTTTTGCATATGTTTTGCATCTGTCGGCCAGTGGGACCTCGCCTTAATTGGAGAGAGAAGAAAGAATATGAATTTTGGATTGTATGTCCTAACAAGAAGTTGTGATAACTTTGTCACTGGGCCCAAGTGACCTGTGTAACATTTCAAACTGCCCTTTTGTCAACCCATGTTGTATTTAAATTCTCAACTCACATTAGTAAATTGAATGCTTTTGCTTCCTAAACTTTTATAGAGATGAGCTTACTGATTAATAATGGAATATTGGGTATATCTGGGAAGTAAAGTTTAAAACGGTGTTTGCAGCAATTTAATAAGGAGGAAGGAGAGCACAAGCTCTTTATCTAAATTGTATTGCTTTAATCACATCACTGTATGTCTGGATTCATATAAAGTTGTAGGTTAGGCTAGAAAGGGATAGGAAAGTTTACTAACATGTTGGGAAAGTCCAACTTAAAATTCCTTCTGGCTTTGTCTCTATATCATTGTGCTGAATTATTTCTTTTATTTTATCCTCATTCAATCAATTTATTTGTAAACTGCCCAGAGTCACCAAGGAGTTGAGCAAGCTGCGAAACTGGAATAAATAAATGAACAAAAACTGTCTGTCTCATTTTTTATCCTAACTCTTCCAGATTACTCCGTGTAACTGTTCATAAGATATTTATAATTTTGAGCAGATCCTGTTTGATTACCTGAAGACAAGAAGAGGCCAATATATTATCAGGCTGGATTATAATGTTTATCAAAACAAGATCCAAACATCACAGCTTAGATTACACTGGGGAAGCAATCAGTGGACTGGAGTAGACTAAAAATCAGCAACTCTTATGCACTATCTAAGCACTATCACAATTCCACCCCCACCCCACCCCAAAAAAAAAAACACCACTAGAAATATTCTAGAATTTCTAGATGCCTGGGATCATTTGTGAGAGCTCATAAAACCATAAGATAAAGTTGCTGGAACCTATGAAATTTAATGATTTAATAAGATCTTGGTATTCATAATTGTGGTACTGATCTCTAAATTAGGACAGAGTTAGTAATATTCTGAACAGAGAATGGTTCAACTACTGAATCCTGAAACAGAGAGTTTCAATCCGTGGCCTACAATGGCTTTATTCAAAGTATTCTCTAGGTGAGGAGGAGGAGGCCTTACTGATGAACAATATCTTACTCACATGGAATTTATAATTTGGTTTGGTGTACTCACACTTTTTTTTGCCTGAGCTCAACTGAGCATTTATCCTCTGTTTTGTATAAAATAAATTGGGAGTATATAAAAATCCATGAAGCCTTTTTCCTGATATTTGATAACAAATAGCTGCTAGTTGGTTTGATGCTGATCTGTAAAATTGTTAATTGTAATTCTGCCACATTAAAGAGAAGAGAATGACAGATACTGTAAGTATCTACTTGCATTTTCATTCTCATCTTTTAATTTTTTTAAATATTTGCTTTGCAGTTTTTAAAATATGTTTCCTAATGCAATTCTGATGGATGGCATATGACAACTATGTTCACATCTTGCAACATGAACAAATATGCAAAGCAATGTGATAACATGTATAAGAATACAGATATTGAAGAAATGAATGTCTTTCTTCAATAGATTATAGTCTATCACCACTGATATTTTGCTTACATTTTCATCGTCATGTTCATAGTTTTTTTATTCTTTTATTTCCTGGAGCTTTCCTAATAGGGGGTTCCCACAGTGTTGGTAGACAAAACTCACGTTGCAATAATTAATTTGGCTAGCAAGAAAATGTCACAAAAAGAAAGGGTGTATTTCTGTTGGTATTTGACCTCTAGATTAAGCAAGTTGGCAGGGCTTTGCTGACCTTGCTGGGTTTTGAAACTAAAAGCTGTGCCTTAATGGAATTTGATCTGGGAATTCCATGATTACAAACTATATTGGGAAATTAAAAAATAATTTTGGAAGAAGCCAATAGAGAACCATCTCTGTACTCTTGCCAAGAAAATATAAACATGTTCATATATGCATCAGAAGTCAAGCTTGACTTGAAAGAAATTCTATTTATTGAAGAGATATTTTATTATTTATTTATTTATTCACGTTTTGTTCCAGTTATAATGATGTTGAGTCATTAATTATCATAATCAGATTATTATCATAATTATAACATTTGAATGACCTACTTAATTCAGTGGATGTTTTTAAAAATTCTTTTTTCCCTTTTAGGTTGGAGAACATTGACAAACACACATTTTCCTGTAGCAAAAATCTCTGGAGATGTTCCAGATGAGAGATGCTAAGCAGGGGTGGGATTCAAATTTTTTAACAACTGGTTCTGTGGGCATGGATTAGGTGGTGGGCGTGGCTTGGTAGTCATGTGTCTGGGTGGTCATGTTATTGGTTGGATGTGGCCAACTCAATATCACTCACACCGAGGCACGCATCTTCTAACCTGGCCTGTTAAGACTGTGGGGATGCTGCAACAGTTGTAAGTGTGAAAAATGGTCATTTCACTTTTTTCAGTGTCACTGTAACTTTGAATGGTCACTCCACACAAGCAAAGTACCAGCGAAGGTGGAGGAAAAAACTCCAGAGAAGTTTCTGAGACAGAAAGTCTAGTCCTGCCAAGAATGTAATAAGGGTTAACAGAGAGGCAGTTTCTGTAAGCAACACCAGAATGTTTCCTTCCTGCCTTCCTTAGATTAGTGGATGAATTACTGGATTAAGCCAGTAATTTCTTCGAACAACAGGTTCTCCGAACTGCTTAGAATGTTAACAACTGGTTCTAGAGAATAGGTTTGAACTGGTAAAATCCCACCCCTGATGCTAAGCAAAAAAATTATTTGAAGGAAAATTCAAAGTCTAAGTAGATGGCTAAGGGTTATCTATGTGTGAGAGAAGTTCATATCCAAAAAGTTGCCTTTTATAGATTTCAGTTAAAGCCCACAGCCCAACAACACCTAATATGTTGCACTGAATCCAGGATCAAAATTGAAGCTAGTACAGATATTTCATCCTAGATGAAAACTGATTTCTTATTCAGTTTGGGTGAAGCTGGTGTGGACGAGAGCTTTGTGGCTCTGCTGTGTTTACTAAAGGCTAGGTCACATTGGCCGACAGATGCAAAACGTATGTAAAATGGACACAGCGGACAAGCAAATTTTCCATCCGTTGTTATCCGCTCTCAAAAGTGCCCCAAATTTGCATAAACAGAGGGGACAACAATGGAAAGGAATGGATGGGGGGAGGATGTAGCGAGGATGTTAAGCGGATGCTCAACGGAAGCCTAGCAGATGGAAGCGGATGGAAGTGGATGGCACATCCGCAGGGCTTCCGGGGGAGCACAGCGAAGCGGACGTGCAGTTGAAGGAGCGGATGCCTAGCAGATGATGCGGATGCATCACGGACTCCAAGTGGATGCCTAGCGGATGCCTAGTGGATGCAAAGTGTTCACTGCGCATGCGGGGAGGATGCACTGCATCAGCCCTGTGGATATAAAGGGAAGCAGATCCCAAGCAGGTCACCATTCAGAGGAAAGACCTGCTGCCAGACACATCTTCAGCCAACAACCATGGGGAAGAAGAGGAAGCCTGTGCCTACTCCTGCCAGCCCTGGCAAGAAGGACAGGACCACCATCCCACCCCTGGCCCTGATTCTGCATCTGCTGGGGCTTCTGCTGCCTGGTGCTGACTCTGCTGGTGCTGGTGCTTCTGCTGGTGCTGCTCCTGGTGCTGGTGCTTCTGCTGGTGCTGACTCTGCTGGTGCTGCTCCTGGTGCTGGTGTTTCTGCTGGTGCTTACTCTGATGAGGCTGCTCCTGGAGGTGGTGCTTCTCCTGGTGCTGCTGGTGCTCCTGGTGCTGCTGCTGCTGCTGGTGGTGGTGGTGTGGTGGACCAGCCCCTAGAAACTCAAAGCCCCTCTGATGAGGGCCCAGAAGGCCCTGCCAGAGGAGGAAGAGGCATTCATGAGAAAAGGGTGAGAGGAGACAGTACTCCATTGCAGAGGAACATGAGAAGGAGGTGCTCAAATGGCTGAGGGAGAACGAGTACCTCTGGAGGAAGGGACACAGGCTCTATCAAGACACCAAGAGGAAGCAGGTGGCTTGGAGAGAGAAGGCGGAGAGCTTGGGCTACACTTCGAATGTCCTCCTGGGGTGGTGGAAGCACATGCACACCTGGTACAGGAAGCTGCACCTGAAGAAGTCTAGGCAGGCCGCGGTCAAGCTCACCGACTAGGAGACCTACATGATGGCCAAGTACAGCTTCTTGGAGGGTGAGATCCATCACTGAGGAGCAGCCCCTCTGTCAACCCTCTCTCTCAGGCAGCCCACAGACAGCCAGGCCTCTTCTGGCCAAGAGTCAGCTCCTGTGTCCAGGCAGGTATCTTTGGAGCGCCCCATGATGGAGACCCTGCCCTGACAGCTGCACTCCCCATGGCGGACCACGTGGAGGACCCCCTGATGCAGTTGGAGCAAGAAGAAGCTGCTGCACCAGAGACCAACCCACCCCCACCCCCAGCTCCACCTCCACAGAAAGCAGGCAGAGAGCCAGACCGGAGAGACAGAGCCACACTGTCCTCTTGGAGATCAGGGACACCATCAAGAGCAGCGTAGATCTCCTCTCTCAGCTGGTACAATCCAACATACCATCCTCTAACAGAAAGCCCTTCCTCACCTACGTGAACCAGACCCTCGAATGCCCGAATCCCAGTACCAGGTGATCAAGGAGAGGATCACAGGTCTTCCACCCTCCAGGGCCAGCTGAACCTGCTTTGACCCAGTCCAGGTCTGCTCCTCCACCCCAGGTGATGTCACAGCACTTCCAAGGCTTTCCACAGTCCCTCACCTACCAAGGCTACAGCTACCAGGAGTTCCAACAGCACAGGCAGCCCTTTCCAGTCCAGTCACAGGTACATCGCACACCACAGGTTCCATCGATGACACTGATACCACTGATGCCACAGGTGCCACCGATGCCACCAATACCACCGATGCCCCCCACGCCACAGATGCCACCCACGCCACAGATGCCACCAACGCCTCACCTCACTCACCTGCAGACCAGACAGCCCCACTACACTGCTCCTTCCTCCACCCCACAGCCAAGCCCGGCCTCAGAACATCTGTCATTGGTCTTGGGACTGACACCCCATATCCTGGAGGAAGGGCCTCTCAACATCACGGGACTGAGCCAGCTCTCTGAGAGCTTCCTCCACACACCATCCCCTGTTGTCCTCTCGGGGCCAGGCACCCCAATGGCACCTCAGACCAGCACTCCAGCCACTGCCACCTCCACAGCACCTGGACCCTTCACCCCTAAGACCATGGGCACGCCTCAGAGTGACTGAGAAGAGTACAAGAGACTGGGTTGCTACCTGTTGACTTTATCTTTGCTTGGGACACTTTACTTGGGTCATTTTGCTTTTACAGTTTGTTATTAATAAAGTTTATCTTTGCTTCACACACTTGGTTCAGTTCTTTTAGTGAATAAAGTCTTGGTGGAAACTTTTAGAAATGGTTTAAGCCTTTGCATGCTTGTGGGATGGGTTAAGACAGCAGTGGCATGGGCAGGGATACCTGTGGAATAGGTAATAGCTGTGGGATGGGTTAGGATAGCAGTGGGATGGGCAGGGATACCTGTGGGATGGGTAATAGCTGTGGGATGGGTTAGGATAGCAGTGGGATGGGCAGGGATACCTGTGGGATGGGTAATAGCTGTGGGATGGGTTAGGATAGCAGCGGGATGGGCAGGGATACCTGTGGTATGGGTAATAGCTGTGGGATAGATAAACCTCCAGTGCAAGCATAGTGGGACTGTATGGTCCACCCTCCCAGGTGCCACACCTATGGCCCTTTATTGTCAATAACAATGTAATCATTCATCAACACATTTCAACATAAACACAACTCTTTATTAAATGCCCTATTCATTGTAGGCCCACCCAACATACATGGCCCAATCTCATCAGTGTGATGAGACAGGCTGAAGGAAGCATCCATTAAGCATCTACCATCCTGTCTTGCCACTCCACTGCTCCAGCTGGGGAGTTGCACCAGTGTTTTAGGAGGTTGCACTGCTTTTTCCCTTCATGTGAAGCTCTGTTGGGGCCTGGCACATCCACAGTGTCTATCAGGTTTACTCCTTGCCTCCATTCCCCAGGCTCCATGTCCCCATTGCCTTGATGGTGGTCCACAAGCCTGTTCTGCAACACTGGGTAGCGGGTGAGCATGAGATTGTGCAGGATGCAGCAAGCTTCCATGATCCTCCTCATGGTCTCTGGGCGATGCTGCATGGTGGTGAGAAGTACCTGGAACCTGTTGGCCAGGATGCCAAAGGCATTCTCCACCACTCGTCTTTCCCTGGACAACCTGTAGTTGAAGATCCTCTCTTCATGGGTGAGGGATCTGGAAGTGTAGGGCTTCCTGAGGTAGGTTGTGAGGGAGAAGGTGTCATTCCCCACGGTGAAGTAGGGCACATCTTGTGTGTCATTGGGCAGGGGGCCTGGATCTGGGAAGCCCATGATGAGGTTGCATTCCAGCCCATCCTTGAGGTCACTGGCATTGTATACCTGGGCATCTGAACATGTGCCGTTGCCTGAAGCATCGATGTACATGGACTTGTTGTCAGCATCGACCATGGCAAAGAGGATGATGCTGAAGAAGCCCTTGTAGTTGAAATAATTGGACCCTTAGTTGGCTGGAGCTTTGCAGGCCACGTGCTTCCCATCTATGGCTCCAATGGTGTGGGGGAAGTTCCACTTCTGATACCACTCTTCTGCAACTTCCTTCCAGCCTACTTCAGTGGAGGGGCAGTGGAGGAGCTCCTCCAGGTATTCTTCGATGATGGCCTGCACCACTTCTCTGACCACAATGCTGATGGAGTTGTGTGGCACCCTCCAGGCATACTGCATGCTCCTGTCCGTGGTCCCTGAGGCCAGGTGGCGCAGAGTCAATGTCACCTTCAGTCCAGGGTCCAGGATGGGCCGGAGGTTGGTGTTTGCCTTGGTCAACCTGGGTCTCAGCCGCTCCACAACTTCATCAAACATGGCTGGTGGCATCCTCATCAAGTGCTGGAATGCATGAGTGTCTTCGTTCCTCAGCTCCCCCATCAGCTTGTCATACAGTCCGTACTTGGCTCTTCTCGCGATCCATCTTTGGACCCACACACTTCTTGGAAGCCTCCTTTTCCTTGTGTAGAACAGGTGAAAGAGCCTGTAGATGGCTTCGCACTGTTGTGGAATGATGGCGGCTACCAAAAGGAGTGGGCGACGAACCATGGTGGAGATGACTGGATGCTGTGGAAGAGCAAGAGCAAGAGCAAGAGCAAGGCTGAAGAGGTCTGCACCACAGGGTTGCTGGACTGAAAGTGAGATCCAGGTGATTTCCTCCCCCTTTTTATAGGAAATATAGGTTTTCCGCGAGGTGTCCTTCTGCATCCTCTAGACATCCTCCAGACATCCTAAATATCCGAGATACATCCCCTATACGAACGTTTTTTCCATTTTAATGCTTTATATGTGAGCTGCATCCGCTTACATCCTTTCTATGTCCGTGCTACAAATGCTGCGCGGACGTTCCACGTCTGTTTCATTTCCTCCCTCTTTCCATTTTCCTCTGGAGCGGATGCGAGTTGTGCGGATGTGTAGTGGCTGCTGAGAGGATATAGCGGACATTTAACGGATGTAGAACGTTTGTTCCCTGTATGTGGCGCGGATATAGAACGGATGCTGCGGAAAGTTCATCCGCTCAAAAGGTTTTGTGCAGCTCAAAACTTTTTGAGCGGATGAAATCTCAGTTGACAGATGCTGGATGGATAGAACGTATGAATCATGCACGCAGTGAGTACAGAACGGATGCATCACATTAACCAATGGATGGCAAGCGTTTTTCTCCGTTTTACATCCTCTTTCCATCCGTTGGTGCAGTGTGACATGGGCTTAAGGATTAAAGAGGAATAGTGATATATAATGAATGGGCCTGTAACAATAAGGAAAGTTTCTGAAGGTATAAAAAAAGATCAAAGTAGGTCAGCTGCCTGAACCAGATGGATTATCAGCTTCTTGTTATAAAAGTTTTGTGGATGAATTTCTATAACATATACAAAATATGATGAACTCTATCCTACAAGCAGGAAAGATTCTAGAGAGTTGTAAAGAGGCTAGTATTCATACTTAAAGAGGGACAAGATTTGACTTTAAGAAGGAATTATATAGGCCAGTCGACTGAATGATTACAGGACTGATTTTGGACTGATTTTAACTACATTAAAATCTGAATGATTTTAGCTGATAGACTGAAAATAAGGAATTTATTAATATATTGGGAGGAGGGGTTTCCTAAAAGACAGTTAAAGGACAATGTCAGAAATGAATTTTACATTTTGGAATATTTGGAGAATAATAATAATAATAATAATAATAATAATAATAATAATAATAATAATAATAATAATAATAATAATAAAGCTGCACTGATCTTCTTAGATGAAGAGAAGGAGCTTCAGAATTTGAACTGAGCTTTTTTGTTCAAAGTTTTGGAACATAAGAATTCTGGTGAGAACTTTTTAAATAGGTAAGATTGACTTCTACTATATAAAAAGTACAAATCATTGTTAAAGTAGATCTAATAAAAATGTGTGAGATACAAAAAGCAACAAGATGGGATGCTCACTGTCTTTTTTTATTTATTTTGATTCTTGAAATACTGATTAGTGATATAAGACAAAAACGAGAGGAGTGTGGGAATAATGATTTTGAAAAGAAACATATAAGCTCAAGGCTTCTGTAAATGACTTGGTGTTGGTTTTGGAAAATCCTTTAAAGGGAATTGAACTATTAATGGACAAATGAAAACAATTTGCTGCATTATCAGATTTCAAGGTTAATAAACACAAGATGAAGGTGCTAAAAATATTGAAAATAGTGGATAAAACTGAACTGATGAACAAAAAAGCTTTTAAGATTGAGAAGAAGGCAAAATATCTGGACATCATATGACAAACATAAGCTGTTACTTCAAAATAACTATGTTAAGATTTTGAATAAAGTAAAAAAGACATGTTAAGATGGGAGAAATTACAACTGTCATTGCTGAGGAGAATTTCTGTGATAAAAATGAATGTTTTGCCTAGAATGATGTTTTTGTTTCAGACAATACCTGTCTGAAAAATACCTTAAAAATACACAAGGAATTTGTCTCCAGTGCATAAGCTCTCAGTGTACATACAACAATAGTGATAGATCATTGTTATAATCATTGTAAAAATACATACATCATAAGACATTAGATACAACACTTAGTGATAGTCATGTATACTAAATGAGCAATCAACATAAATCATACTAGGATAGTAAATAAACAATATAAGTCATAAGCTACAAGCAACAAAGTAATAGTCATAAGAAGATTAGGGAATAGGGAAGGGGAGAATAATGATGGCAATACTTGCTTTCTACTGGTAGATAGAAGTAGTTTGACAGTGTTGTGGGAATTAGTTAGCTAACTTACTGTGAGATAACATTTCAAGGTAAATGTAAAGTAAAATCCAGAGAAAGACTGGTGGCAAATGAATGTAGTTGTCAATTTACAATTAACAAAAATATTTAAAGTAGACAAACAGATTTATGGTTTTGAACATTGTAAGAATTTCAAATAGATACAGATAATGAACATGTAATTGCTAAAAGTATAAACTTTTATTGACATTTGAAACAGAAGAAGTTAAGGAATGTATGATAAAGTTGACTAAAGATTTCAGTTGTAATAATCAGACCAGTTTTTTAGCCTATTTTATTCAGCCACTTTATCATACAATCGTACCTTTTAAAGCTCTCTTTATTGTACATTCTTTCATTTTTTCTTCTTCTTTTATTTCAAATTTCAGTAAAAAGGTATGGAATATTTCTTGATCTTTAATTCTTACTAGAATTGCACAGGTGGTCATTGTGCTGACGAATGCTTTCATACAACTAAAGCTATTGTTCTAGTTACAACCCTTCCTAAGCCAGTTAGATTTGGCAACAGTTGTCCATCCTTTGTATATATGCCATTTTGAACATTAAATCCCACTATATGTGAGACCATCCTTGAAAAATATCAGGATGTTGCAATTGCTGAAAAATGAGGGGTTTAAAGCTGTTAACAATATACGGTATAGAGATCACAGGACAACTGCAATGCAAGTTCTGCACAGGATGCTAATTGATTTCTAGGTACAATTTAAGATGTTAGTATTGACATTTAAAGTACTACATGGCTTAGAGCCTGGCTTAGAAGCATTGCCTCTCCATTACAAACACTTCTTCAATTATATTAAGATCTGCAGGAGATGTTCTTTTCAAGATGCTTCACTGTCAAATGTTTATTTATCTACATCCTCTTCTCATGCATTGCCCTCAGTCTATAGAATGCACTCTCCTAAGTGTTGTATTTAGCCTATGCTAACTAAGCATTTCAAAAATGTGTATTGGATATGTTTGCCATCTTGAGTTGTTTATGAAAATAATAAAGGTGGGATATTAAATAAAATAATTTTCATTTCACTAATGCGGATTGCATGAAAGCCATTGTGGTGCCATAGTTAAGGAATTGACTTATGATGGACAAGATCCAACTCATTCTCAGCTGTGGAAGATTATTTAATTTTTTTGGTGGGCAGTAATTTCTATGAGTCCAATTGGCCTTGGAATTATTGTTGTGTGAGAAAACTTGAACAGGTATCCTCTGTTCATTTTCTTGAGGTTCTACAGAATTTAAATCTAATGAATATATAATAAATTATAATTAACCCATCTTACATATTACACAAGCACCAACAAAGATAGCAAGCAGTGTCTTTCTCATAGGAAAAGGGGAGCCCGTGGTGCCTTAATAGAAATTGTTATCTCTCTGCTAGAGATACTGCTGGTCTTTTGATAACAGTCATCAAATGGCCTGGAGAATCATAATCAAGGACAGTTCCAAAAGCATCACTCAGTTGCAAAAATGCTGATTAAGAGACTGTGCAACTTCTTCAAGTTAAATTTCCTTGCTGTCAACAAAAGAAGTTGTGCTTCAAATATTGCATTGTTTAACTTTCCTTTGATATGCCAGAGTTATGCTATGTTGGGGGCACTATAAGACTCTTAAATGGCAGTTCCAATTATCCCAATACTCCTTGTAGTTCTATAGTTTAGTTGCTTCCTTGTAGCTGCCCCCAAATACTTGGCACAATGTCATTTACTGTTGGTCTTCCACTGGTGCACCCATTGCCTCTCTAATTGAGTCCAACCTGGTCATCCTCTTCTCTTTCCTTTTACCTTTTCCAGCATTAGAGCCTTTTCCAAAGGACTAGATTGTTGCACAGTGTGTCAACATTTTTGGCTGTCCACATCATTGATGATGATGATAGAAAGCAGCAATAGTATAGTTGCTAATAGACACCAGTTACTTGCCAACAATTTTCAAGCTGCTAAATAGTATATTAGCAAAAGTGATTTTCAGTTATATATTAAAAAATTCATTGTATTCACTTAGAAAAAATGTTACTGTTGAAATTATGAAGGAACAAGCATAGAACATTGTTAAAATTATACCTAAATACGCCAAACTAAGAAAAAAATAATGTATGAGTGGCTTGGATTAATTTTAAAAATGTTTGACATTCTTCCATATTGAAGAACATAGAAATGTTTGGCAGATATTTGACATTAATGTAAACATCCAAAATTTTGTAAAAGCAGTTATAAAAATGGAAAACAGACTTTGATGGTCAGTGATGGAGACATTGGAACTGTGAACATCAGGAGAGAAATATTTCAAGACCATTTATTATCTCTATTACTTTTTACCTCTCACTTATTCTGAATGAAACAAGACTTGGATATGAACTATAACTGTATAATAAAACAGAGAAAACATGTTTGTTATATGGGGATTATCTGAAACTATATGGAAAGCAAAAATTAAAACTGAATCTTTATTGTATACCTTAAAAATATAAACTGATTATCTAAAAATTGAGTTTGATTTGAAAAAATGTGCTCATTACTGCCTTTACGTTGTTTCTGTACTTTCAGTTGCTGGGCATAACAATAGACAAATATTTTCCAGTTAAAAGGTGGCTTTTGGTTAAAAGCGTGTTGGTGGAAATGAAGGGACAACATTTCTTTAGGTTTGCTAAAGCTAATAACAATAATGTTATAATGAATATAGTTTTAACACTCAGTCAGCAAGAGGTACTCGGTGGACAGTATGTATACCCTATACTACTTCCAAAATAAAGTTATTTGGTTGCCTAATAGGGTTGGCTGCAGTTGGAATGAAATTTTGGATTACACTTATATCCCCAAAGCAAAAGGTCATCAGCTAAATGTTCATTCATCAAGCAGATGAGTGGCTTTTCTTTTTAAGTCTGGAAAGTCAGTTTATTTTCTTTTTTTCCTTTTTCTATTCTGAGTTTTTAGATATTGGTCTGTGTTGGGATGAATTAATTCCATTACATTTTTCTTGTTGCTAAATTCCATTTCCTGCGTCTGTAAATCATTTCGCCACTGCCTTCCACAACAGTTGTTTTGAGTGACCTTTTAGAGTTTTAGATGACTGTCTATTTATTTATTTATGACACCCTGTTTAACTGCTTCAGTGTGAGGGTACTAAATGAAGATTATGACCATGCGGGGAGAGACAGGAGTATAAAATAAATACAATCATCAGTGAAAAAAAAAAAAGATCTGGAAGTGGAAAAGCTGCTGCTTATGTGGCATGCATCTGGAAAGTCTGTGCATCCATTTCTGGGGAAAGTCAACAAATTTAGGTAGAAAAAACATTTTTCAAAATAATATTGGCTCCATTCTGCCGTACAGTTTTCTGAAAGTTTTCTTCCCTTAGAATAGAGGCTTCTGTTTTACTGCCTTATTCTCAGTGTGTTTGAGAATTTCTTTCAGCTTTCTCTTGGAACTGAATTGGCTGTTGGAGATGATAGAATTTATACCATGTATATAAATTCTCTTTTTACATGTTCCCCATCATACTGAGGTTTCCATGGCTGCCTTCTCTCCAGTCTTAGAAAGTTTTTAATAGAAAGGTGGGAAGCCAGAAAGTCTGAAGAGACAACTGCAAATGAAAATAAAGATGTCCTTACACAATACTTTGCTACTTCATAGTGAAATCAATGGAGGACCCTCATACATTACCCCACATCATTTCTCTTCTTTTTTTGAAAGAAAAACATAAAAGGAAATTCTTCTTTATCAAAAGTATTATTTTGATATATTAAATTTAGAGTTTTCATAGACTGCCAAACATTACAATGATAAAAGCAACATTAAGAATAAATCAAAATGACAAAAACCAGCAATAATAAATCAAACCTTTCCCAAGATGACTGCCAATAAACTGATCAAAACAATGGTGGATACTTTTCTGCATGCTAAGTTTGCATATAAGTAAAGAAGCACTTGTAAAATGCTTTTGTAAACCACATTGTCCTTGTGCATCTTTCATCACAGCTCATCATGCTATAGTTGTGCAGGATGCCTTTCTTCCCTAAAGCCACTTTTTTTTAGAGAGGATGGGAGCAGGGGTGGGATTCAACTGGTGTTACAACCAGTTCTGTGACTACATTTTGCATGCACATGTAAAAACCCTTAAGCTGTGCTGCCCAAACAGCTGAAAAATGCTGCCCACAGGTGCGCAATGTTTGAAAAGCCACTTTTTCCCTGCTTTTTCAATCTCAGCTGTGCCGTGTGCTGTAGAGCGGTGGAATAACCTGAAGTAAGCATGGAGCGAACTTCAGCTTTTACTTTATTGTAACAATAAAGGGTTGCTGCGGCTGCCGTGCTAACAAGGCAGCCAGCTGGCGGACAACAGCTGATGCCGTTTGACAGCTCCCTTTTATAGCTGGCTGTCAAACGGCATCAACCAATAGGAACGGTCTGTGTTCCCTCTGGAAATGCAGACCGGAGTGAAGACTTCAGCTCAGTCTTTTCCGAACGCCACACTCCTTTCCCCCAGAACGGAGCATATGTAATCCTTCAGATAACTCGGGTGCTTGTGCAGGCAGCCAGATCTTCTAAGTCCTGATGAAGCTGCTGCTAGAAGGAACTTTTCTGCTTGCTGGGCAACTTCTGGTGCCGACGAAGCTAGTGTCTCGGCTTCAGGCATTTCTGGGTGAGGGACAGATGACTGTTCAGGTAGGCTTGCATTCCTGTTGGATCTGTGGGAAATAACCATGGTCGCTGGTGGTTTCTCTGTTGCAGGAACGTCTTGAGGGCCATCAGCAGATGCACTCCAATGCTTCTAAGCTGATCAATATGGCGGTGCCAGATGCGCCCATCTTGCAATTGGACCCTGTAAGACTTAGGACCAGTTACCACCACAATTTGCCCAGGCATCCACAAAGGGTGCCCGGCATAGTTCTGGGCATAGACCTAGTCATTCTCAGTGAACTCCCTTGCCTGGCTTTTTGACCCAAGGGGTGTGACTGGGGCATAATGCTGATGGAGTCTGTCTAGGGTGGTTCTCAGGTGTCTACCCATGAGAAGTTCAGCTGGAGACCAATTAGTGATGGCAGAGGGAGTTGTGTGCTGGGTCAGGAGATACTTAGCGAGCCTAGAGTGCCAATCTATGGGCCCAAACCTTGCCAGGGCCTTCTTAACTGATCTGACTACCCTTTCTGCCAGGCCATTACTGGCAGGATGAAAGGAGCTGTAAGTGCGTGCCTTATCCCTAGGTTGACTTGGAAGATCTCAAACTCACAGGAAGCAAACACAGAACTGTCTGCTGCTCTTCAGAGCTACCGGTTCTATAGAGCCAGGCAGAACCGGTAGCATCTCACACCTAGAAGAGAGCTTTATTTTCTCTCTCCCTTGATTCAATTTTAGGGGATTGCTATCAGAATAAAAACAAATACCTGGAAATGATTCTTTCTTGTTGTTTGGATAAGGCCATTTTGGCCTTCTGAGAGGTCTTGAAGACATGGCTGGGCTAACTGGGGCCCCAGTGGGGATACGGCACATTGGAGGTGGCTGATGGAGTACTACAGTAGGCATGGTAGACATTGGGGAAAGTATAACATTTGACTACATCAGATGAATTGTTGTGCGTGCTTATGAATTTGAATATTTTAAATATAAGTAATATAAGTTTTCATTTTTCAAGATTAGAGAATGTTTGCTAGTATTATAACCCCTCCTGTGGGGATCATTCTTACTAGATGCCAGAGACAAAGAAAATCTTCAGAGATTAGAGCTGATAACAAAAATATGATTAACCTTTTTGTGTTAGTCTCCATTGGTGGCAGTACATAATATGAGACTACAAGTTCTATTAAGTATGTTAAATTTATGAACTCCACCATTTGAATAACAAACGGCTCAGAACCAAATGCTTGTAATGTATTTACTTACAGGTAGTTCTCAACTTACAACCATAATGCAGCCTGCCCATCACAATCATAAGTACTAATAATTGGATCATCCATGATTTTATGAACTTTTTTGCAATAGTGGTTAAGTGTTTGTCACAATCATTAAATGAATGCCATGGTTGTTAAACAAACCAATAGTTGGCTATGGGCTGCCTTTGTCAAAAACTGGAAGTAAATATCATTTTTGAGCAATACCACTGCAAAACATGCTTACATGATCATGAAGCCCTGCAAATGGCTATAAATGCTAGCTGGTTGCAAGTATCCAACATACAGTCATGTGACTGCAGGGATGGAAGCCACTGGAATGTTGGTTTAGTACCCCCAGAAAGGTTTGTCATAAATTCAAATTATACTACCCAAGGTAACTCTATGCTATAAATAAACCACCATTATCTTTAGAGGATCATCTTTTTTGCTTGGCTAGAGCACTCTCAATAGAGCTAGTGTTCTGAGCAAAGTGAAGAACTAGTACTTTGAGGGCAAAACAGTTAATAAATGCTAAAATATAGAAGCTACAAGAATAAATCTTCACCGTGTAGAAAGTTAGCAGCTACCCCTCTCTTAGAAGAATGAAATATTTTGAGAAATATTAAAAAGGCAGAATATTATATTTCCCTGGATGAGAAATGGACAAACATGCTCTTGGAAAGCAGCCCCCACCTTCCTTAATAGCCAACAGCAGATAGACAGCTCTATTCATAAGCAAATACCCTCCCCAAAATCCAACAAATGTAGGATTATCCCTCAGTCACAATAGGAATTGCCCAACACCCATTCATTGCATCACACTCAGAAACTTCAACCAAATTTATCTCTGTCAAACTGGTAGGATTTGTACATAGCCCTAATAGAATACACCTTCTTGCACTGGAACAGGAAGTTCAAGTGCAAAGCCCAAGAGAAGGTATAAATACCCTCCACACTCAACTCCATGTGGTCAGCTGCACCAGAGAACCATGTGCATGGTGGTTCTGCTTCATCATTAAACCATCTTTCCAATCAATCTCCATGTTTCCAGCATCTTACTCCCAGCTTGGAACTGAACCGGATGGATACTTTTTCCAACAACCGAAATTTCTGTCGATGAGAGATTTGGATGCAAAAGAACCTTTAAAACCAGCTAGCAGTGTTGCTCAGTTATGAAGGAAATAGCTTTTACCAATAAGGGGAACTCATAAATACAGGTAGTCCTCAACTTGCAACAGTTCATTTAATGACTGTTCAAAGTTAAAATGGCATAAAAACAAAAATAAATTATGACTTTTATACATTTATGACTATTGCAACATCCTCATGGACATGTAAGCAAAATTCAGATGCTTGGAATTGACTCCTATTTACAATGGTTGCAATATCTTGGCATCACTTCTGACAAGCAATGTCATTGGGAAAGCCAGGTTCACTGAACAACTGTGTTACTAACTTAACAACTGCAGTGATTCACTTTACAATGGTGGCAAGAAAAATTGTAAAATAGATCAAAATTTATTTAACAAATGTCTCACTTAGTAACAGAAGTTTTAGGCTCAGTTGTGATAATAAGTTGAGGACTACCTGTAAGTAACCAGCATCAAGATACCCCTAGCAGAGATCAAGAAATACTTAACTCCAAAAAATAGTCATTTGATTTACTATTGTTAAATTACAGAAAACAAGACACATTTAATCTATTGCAGATCACCCAAAGCTCACTAGAATTTTTCCATCCATTCCAGTAGGATATAGTTGTACAGATGTTCCAAAGGTGGCTTTTCCCAGTCCTGAATGGAAATGCCAGAGACCTCTGGGTAACATATGGATATTTGAGCTTCAGCCACTCCCCTTAATTATCTTCTACATTGTCAGGGCTGCTTCCTGGAATCTCTGTTATGTTAAAATCCACATATGTAGAAAGGAGCTACTGCATCTAGCAACCAAGCAGAGATAAAAAACAGTTTTAACAGTTTTAAGTTCCTCCTGACCTTAGAGATTGACCAACTCTGCCTAACTTCTCAATTCTTTGCTGAATAGCTAGACAGTCTCTCCTGGCCCATTTGTTGGATATTGATCTGATAGATGACTCTGAGAAATACTAAAGCCCCTGTCACACTGCACCAACGGATGGAAAGAGGATGTAAAACGGAGAAAAACACTTACCATCCGTTGGTTAACGCGATGCTTCCATTCTGTACTCACTGCCTCCGTTTTGCTTCCTCTCTATCCGTCCAGCATCTGTCTATTGACGTTGCATCTGCTCAGAGGGTTTTGAGCTGCTCAAAACTTTTGAGCGGAAAATGTATCCAATTCGTCCGTTCTGCATCCGCTAGGCATACGGGGGACATCCATTCTGCATCCGTTACGCGTCCGCTATATCTGCTAGGCATCCACTGCACATCCGCGCAACTCACAACCGCTCGGACACAGGGAGGAAGTGGAACGGACGTGGAACGGACGCGCAGCATTAGTAGCACGGAAGGAGAAAGGATGAAAGCGGATGCAGCACGCAAAGAAAGCATTTAAAGTGGAAAAAAAGTTCGTAGAGGGGACCTATCTCGGATATTAAGGAGGTCTAGAGGATGCCTAGAGGATGCAAAAGGACACATAAGGGAAAACCTATATTGCCTATCAAAAGGGGGAGCAATTCACCTGCATCTCACTTTCAGACCAGCAGCCCTGCTGTGCAGACCTCTTCAGCCTTCATCTGACTCTTCCTCTTCCACAGCATCCATTGATGTCTGCCATGGATCATAACAAACTCCTTTTGGTAGCCACCATCCTTCTGCAACAGTGCGAAGCCATCTACAGGCTCTGTGAACTCAACTACAGGAAGAAAAGGAGGTGGCCAAGAAGCGTCTAGGTCCAAAGATGGATTGGGAGAAGAGCAGAGTACGGACTGTACAACAAGCTGATGGTGGAGCTCAGGAACGAAGACACTCGTGCATTCCAGAACTTCATGAGGATGCCTCCAGCCATGTTTGACGAAGTTGTGGAGCGGCTGATACCCAGGTTGACCAAGCAGAGCACCAACTTCCGGCCCAGCCTGGACCCTGGGCTCAAGGTGGCACTCACTCTGCGCCACCTGGCCTCAGGGACCACCTACAGGAGCATGCAGTACGGCTGGAGGGTGCCACACAACACCATCAGCATTGTGGTCAGAGAGGTGGTGCAGGCCATCATCGAAGAATACATGGAGGAGCTCCTCCAGTGCCCCTCCACTGAAGAAGGATGGAAGAAAGTTGCAGAGCAGTGGTATCAGAAGTGGAACTTCCCCCACACCATTGGAGCCATAGATGGCAAGCACGTGGCCTGCAAAGCTCCATCCAAGTCGGGGTCCACTTATTTCAACTACAAGGGCTTCTTCAGCATCATCGTCTTCGCCATGGTCGATGCTGACTACAAGTTCATGTACATCGATGCTTCAGGCAACGGCTCATGTTCAGATGCCCAGGTATACAACGCCAGTGACCTCAAGGAGGGGCTGGAACGCAACCTCACCATGGGCTTCCCAGATCAAGACCCCCTGCCCAACGACACGCAAGATGTGCCCTACTTCATCGTGGGGGATGACGCCTTCTCCCTCAGAACCTACCTCATGAAGCCCTACACTTCCAGACTCCTCACCCGTGAAGAGAGGATCTTCAATTACAGGCTGTCCAGGGCAAGGCGGGTGGTGGAGAACGCCTTTGGCATCCTGGCCAACAGTTTCCAGGTACTTCTCACCACCATGCAGCATCGCCCAGAGACCGTGAGGAGGATCGTGGAAGCTTGCTGCATCCTGTACAATCTCATGCGCACCCGCTACCCAGTCTTGCAGAACAGGCTCATGGACCTCCAGCAAGGCAATGGGGACATGGAGCCTGGGGAATGGAGGCAAGGGCGAAACCTGATAGACACTGAGTATGTGCAAGGCCCCAACAGAGCGTCAAGTGAAGGGAAGAAGCAGCGCAACCTCCTGAAACACTGGTGCAACTCCCCAGCTGGAGCGGTGGAGTGGCAAGACAGGATGGTAGATGATTAATGGATGGTTCCTTCAGCCTGTCTCACCACACGGATGAGATTGGGCCATGTATATTGGGTGGGCCTACAATGAACAGGGCATTTAATAAAGAGTTGTGTTTATGTTGACATGTGTGGATGAATGATTACATTATTATTGATAATAAAGGGCCATAGGTGTGGCACCTGGGAGGGTGGACCATACAGTCCCACTATGCTTGCACTGGAGGTTTATCTATCCCAAAGGTATCCCTGCCCACCCCACTGCTATCTTTACCCATCCCACAAGCATGCAAAGGCTTAAACCATTTCTAAAAGTTTCCATCAAGACTTTATTTAATAAAATAAATGAGGCAAGTGTGTGAAGCAAAGATAAACTTTATTAATCACAAGCTGTAAAAGAAAAATGACCCAAGTCAAGTGTCCAAATAAAGACTACAGGTAGCCACCCAGTCTCTGGCACTCCTCTCGGTCACTCAGAGGTGTGCCCAGTCTCAGTGGTGAAGGGTCCCGGTGCTGTGGAGGTGGCTGGTGCTGGGGTGCCTGGCCCCGAGAGGACAACAGGTGACGGTGTGTTGAGGAAGCTCTCGGACAGCTGGCTCAGCCCCGTGATGTTGAGAGCTCCTTCCTCCATGCCATGGGGTATCAGCCCCAATACCGACAACAGATGTACTGAGGCTGGGCTTGGCTGTGGGTTGGAGGAAGGAGCAGTGTAGTGGGGCTGTCTGGTCTGCAGCTGTGTGAGGACTGGCGTTGGTCGCATTGGTGGCATGGGTGGCATCGCTGTCGTCGGTGGCATCATTGTCGTGGGTAGCATCGGTGGCATCGGTGGAACCGGTGGCAACGGTGTCACCCGATGACTCTGTGCCTGGACAGGGAAGGGCTGCTGCCTGTGCTGCTGGACCTCCTGGTAGCCATAGCCCTGGTAGATGAGGGCCTGTGGGAAACCTTGGAATGGGAGGGACATCACCTGGGGTGGAGGAGCAGACCTGGACTGGGTGGGAGCAGGTTCCTCTGGGTCTGGAGGGTTGTGAAGCAGCTCGATGATCCGGTTCTTCACCACCTGGTACTGGGGTTCCGCCATGTCAGTGAGGGTCTGGTTGACATAGATGAGGAAGGGCTTGCGGTTGGAGGATGAGTCAGTGTGGACCAGCTGAGAGAGGAGATCAATGCTGCTCCAGATGGTGTCCCTGATCTCCAGCAGGACAGTGTGGCTCTGCCCCTCCTTTTTGGCTCTCTGACTTTCTGTGGAGGTGGAGCTGGGGGCGGATGCGGGTAGGGTTGTGGTGGAAGTGCTGTCTCCTTTCTCCCACTGCACCAGGGAGTCCTCCACATGCTCCACCACGGTTAAAACACCTGTCCGTGGGTTCTCCGCCGTGGCACACTCCACAGAAACCTGCCTGGAGACAGGAACTGACTCTCAGCTGGAAGAGGACTGGCTCTCAGCAGGCTGCCAGAGAGAGAGGGTCGTGAGAGGGGCTGCTGCTGCTGCTGCTCACCCTCCAGGAAGCTGCACCTGGCCATGATATAGGTCTCTCTGTCCGTCAGCCTGACCGTGGCCTGGCCAGATTTCTTGAGGTGCAGCTTCCCGTACCAGGTGTGCATATGTTTCCACCAGCCGAGGACCACCTCCGATGTGTAGCCCAGACTCTCCACCTTCTCTCTCCAAGCAGCCTGCTTCCTTTTGGTGTCCCTGTACAGCTGGTGTCCCTTCTGCCACATATAGTCATTCTCTCTCAGCCACTCCAGCACCTCATCCTCGTGTTCCTCCTCAATGGAGTATTGCCTCCTCTCCCGTTCCCGCATATGCCTCTTCCTCCCTTTGCCAGGACCAGATGGGCCTTCATCAGAGGGGCTTCCAGTTTGTAGGGGTTGCTCCTCTACACCAGCAGCAGAAGCAGCAGCAGGATCATCATTATCATCATCATCATCAGCAGCAGCAGCATCACCAGCAGGATCATAATCATCATCATCAGCAGCAGCAGCAGCACCAGCAGGATCATCATCATCATCATCATCATCAGCAGCAGCAGCACCAGGAGCACGAGCAGGACCAGGAGCACAAGCAGGACCAGGAGCATGAGCAGGACCAGCAGGACGAGCAGGACGAGTAAGACCAGGAGCACGAGCAGTACGAGCAGTATGAGCAAGTCCAGGAGCACGAGCAGGACCAGCAGGACCAGCAGGACGAGGAGCAGCTTCAGCAGAGTAAGCACCAGCAGAAGCACCACCTCCAGGAGCAGCCTCAGCAGAGTAAGCACCAGCAGAAGCACCACCGCCAGAAGCAGCCTCAGCAGAGTAAGCACCAGCAGAAGCACCACCGCCAGAAGCAGCATCAGCAGCAGCTCCTCCAGAAGCAGAAGCAGCAGAAGCCCCAGCTGCAGGAGAGCGAGCCCGTGCTACAGAAGCCCCAGCAGAAGCAGAGTGAGGGCCAGGGGGTGGGAGGGTCACCCTATCTCTCTTGCCAGGGCTGGCAGCAGATGGCTGAGGCTTCCTCTTTTTCCCCATGTTTGTGGGGTTGCTGGCTGGCATGAAGGCTGGCAGGAAGGCTGGCAGGCAGGCAGGCAGCAAGGCTGGCAGGCAGCAAGGCTGGCAGGCAGCAAGGCTGGCAGGTAGGCAGGCACCAAGGCAGGCAGCAAGGCTGGCAGGGAGGCAGGCAGCAAGGCTGGCAGGGAGGCAGGCACCAAGGCATGCAGCAAGGCTGGCAGGGAGGCAGGCAGCAAGGCAGGCAGCAAGGCAGGCAGCAAGGCTGGCAGGATGGCAGGCAGCAAGGCAGGCAGGCAAGGCACTCAATGCGTCTGGCAGCAGGTCTTTCCTCTGAATGGTGACCTGCTTCCGAGCTGCTTCTCTTTATATCCGCGGGGCTGATGCAATAAATCCCCCCCGCATGCACAATTAATGCCATGCATCCGCTAGGCTTCCGCTGTGCATCCGCTTGGCTTCCGTTCTGCATCTGCTTCATCCGTTGTGCATCCGCTGTGCATCCGCTTCATCTGCTCAGCGTCCATTTTGCCTCCGCTGTATCCGTTCCGTGTCCACTTTCCTGAGGTCCCCCGGAAGCCTTGCGGATGTGCCATCCGCTCCCATCTGCTTCCATCCGCTAGGCTTCCGCTCTTCATCTGTTTTCCATCCGCCCTGCGTCCTCCCCTCGTCCGTTCCTTTCTGTGTTATCTGCTCTGGTTATGCAAATTTTTGCCCCTTTTGAGAGCGGATAATAACGGATGGAACATTTTTCTCGTCCGCTGTGTCCTTTTTACAAACGTTTTGCATCCTTTGGGCAGTGTGACAGGGCCTTAAGCTTCTTCTCAAGGCAACCACGAGAGGAAAAAAGGGCAAGACAGATGCATAATCAGTGAGAAGCAACACTTCTACACACAATGAGAAAGCAGGAGGGAGGGCAGAATGAGGTGCGTCTATGCCTTTAAGGCCAGGATGTAGGAAACTAAAGTTATCAACTCTGAAAGTAACAAATGAAAGCCCAGAGCCATGGAGCTAATGTGCAAACTTGTTTCTGTCCTCTATTGCTCTATCATTTATTCAGAAGGTAGAAGCAGAAGACGGGGACTCGCATTTGCTTGATACTCAATTATACATTAGTGTACATCACTTGGCAATCTGTTCATATCAATTTAATTGGATTTTAATATTGCCTCTGATCTTGTTGTCCAATTAACAGTACTGGCTGGCAATAAAGCAGAACCACACACTATGTAACACCTTTGATCCCTGCCATATGGAGCTCTTCCATTGATTACCACATTTTCAAAAAAATTCGCTCTCTCAATATGGACTGTGATAAATGGGAGAAAAGGCACATCCCCAATGTGATAAAAATTTCACTTCCACTCGCAACTTCATTTATTTTGTTGACATTCGGCTCTGATTAAGAACAATAAAAAAATCATGCCCTGAATATCATATGCAAATACAACCCCGGATATGCATCTAATTATGCCAAGGGAGCATTACGGTGCCTAGCTTGGCATCGATTCATTCTTTCTTTCTTTCTTCCTTCTTTTTTTAAAGCAACAGCATACACTTCTGGGCTTGTTGTGTGAAGGAAGAGTCACCACAGCGACCGTCATTTAATAAACAGCAAATGCTGCACTTGTTGCCAAAGCATGGAAAATGAGTTGTTGTTCAGCTTGTTGTTTCCCTAGCCTTGGATCCAGGTAATGTTTATGGCAAAAAGACTAGTCTCTGTCCCACAAATCCTCTGCCTACCTGAGAGTCATATCTATGCTGAAGATCCTAAGAGTCAGTGCTAAACAGGTTCACAAATAGTAAGTCAAGTGGGATTGTGCATGGTTTGTGGTGAGGTTGTGCATGGTTTCTTCTGTTGGTCTAGACTGAACGCTGTTCTCAACCTTATCAATTTAAATACATATACACTTCAAATTCTAGAATTTTCCAGCTAGCTTAAATTATTATTCAATGATTATGGATAGTTGCACAATCAGCTAGCTGTTTACACTGGATTTGACATTTTTATCCACTATTGGATCCTGCTCAATAACTTTGGATAGGCAGATATTGTTTGATGGAGTTACAGCAGGGGTGCCAAATTCATGTTGTCATTGCGGCATTACGTGACATATATGGACTTTCCCCCCTTCACTAAACCGGGCATGGGTGTGGGCATGAGCATGGGCATGGGCGTGGCCAGCATGTGATGTATCAGGCCTGTGGGTGGGAGTTTGACAGCCCTGGGTTACAGGTTATCACCACAGGATGTCAGCAGTTCCAAGTAAAGCTGCCTTTTGTAATTGGCTGATGGTGACTTGATCAAAGCCAATGGTGAGCAAATGGTGCTCCACGTGTTTTGGAAGTGCAGCCGAACACTGACTACTATTGGTCCAATCTCCTTTCTTTTGCCACAGACATTCTACTTATATTTGCAGGTCTTTGTAACTTGTGATTTTCTCCAGTTCTACTCTGCAATGTTCACAGTTAATGCAATGTCCACTGTTTTTCATATAATAGAGTTCACCATTTTCCAAGCTGGCATATTCTATCACTGAAGAGCATATTCAATCATTTAATTATTGTAAATGTTCCCTAAAAAAAATCCCATTTCTTTTTATCCTCTTGAGCCACAGATAACAAAATGATTCTATCATCAATGCAGCAAACCTTTAGAAGTTTAAAAATGGCTATCATACAATCTCTTAATTATTTCTTCTCCAAGCTAAATATCTAGAAATTCTTTAGGTTAGGTCATGTTCTCCAAACTGATTATCCGCTGTGCTATCCTGTTGTGTGGATACATTTTAATCCATCAGCATCCTTAAACCTTACTGGGCACAATAGTTCAACGAAGAAAGAAATGCTACGCAGTAGGATATCATATATTAAAAGGGCTACTTGCTTTTACATGTGCTCCTGTCAAGTCAGATGTCATCCACCCTGTATTTGCGCTAGTCTACCCAATGAAAACATTGACCTCTCTCTTGCAGTTCATGTGGTTAGCTTTGGATAGATTTCCATCTTACATGGATCATCTTGAATCATTTTTCTGTCTTTTTCTGTCATCTGTCTTTCCCAGTGGATATTAATAGGTATTAATCCTTTGATATAATAATGATCCAGACATTGCCTCATGGAATGACCAATAAAAAGATTGAAGGGTAATAGTTGTACTATACAGTACAAGGAGAGCGAAGGAGGGAAATAAAACTCCAAAACAAGTCTGTATCTGATGAACTGCTGAATCTTATTTCTGAGTGCATTTATGTGGGTGTCTGAAAAGCAATGTTTATGACAATCCTTATACTTTTAAAATAAATTAATGGTGAAGAAAAAGGCTAAAATAAACATAACTAGGAAAGTGAGACAAAGGAGATTGTAGGTGGGGGAAATACCAGGGTCTCCATGAGCTTTGTTATAATCTGGATCAAATCCACAAATTTGATCTTTATCTGAACATAGAATGTTAGGGAGTATTTAGAAAAGCATAGAGACTTGAGATGGTATGAGTATCCAATAGCTGGTTGGAAAAATATGGGAAAGAAATGATAAGGGATGACACTTACCATAGATAAGTTGTACAGAACCAAGCTAATGTATGAAGGATTATGTGGACTTCTTAGTGGCAGCCCATGATGTTGCTGTTTTACTGCTGCTATTTTATAATGGGTACTTGCATTTTATGAATGAAGTCATTGTAAGAGTTTCCATCTTTTTTGTTGTTGTTATATTTTGAAATATATTGTATATTTTCCCCCTTCTCCTTCTGAGATTTCTGCTGTTACTCCTAGTTAGCATCACATGGGTAGGAGGTCATAAATTGAATATTCAAAAGAAGATCAACTTGATTTGAGATATATACATGTATAATGTTCCATTATTAATCAATAGATATTATGTACATTTTCCAGTCAGATACAAATCTTGCAAGTTATGTTCCTCATGTTATATTCCTCATCCAAGATACCTAACTGACAAATACTCAAAATGTGCAATTGTTCATTTATGTATCCAGCTTACTATATTCACTACTAGTTGTTGAGTTGTGATGTAGATGACTTCTGACGTGAACTGATAAAGGTAAACTATGGCATAGTGTATATTGGCAAAGAAGTCCCCAAGAAACAAAGAGTTGTATCCATTGTTTGACCAAACTATGGTGGCTTTTGTATGCAGAAGACAGCTGGGCCTATCTGTTACACATGTCATAAATTATTTCTTGACCATTAGCAGTTTTTCTGCATCATAACTGTTATTCAGGCATATTAAATCACTGAGAGGGAAGAACACACCAGGACATCTGGGGCTGCCAGATAATTCAGTTAATTTCTATTCCCTTGAACCTGGAGGTGTTAATTTGGAAGCGCAACAGCCAAGTCTGAAGAATGCTAATACGTCATTTGAATGATTAATGCAATCAAGGGAATTGGGGGACCTTTGTTTACTCTTTAATTTTTGACATGGTGAAGCAAGGATGAGTTGGGTTAATTTCCTTCTTTTACTCCCTCTTCCACACCCCCAAAGTTAGAGCTAACTTTTTTATCATATAATTTGGTTTAGAAATAGGAAGAAAACAAGATTTGTGAGAGAAACATTCTGGTCCATTTTTGTTCACATCTTGTTTACAGCCAGGAAAAGAAAAGATGAAATTGTTTGTGATCTGCTGAATAGTAGCCTCTTGGGTGAGAGATTTTAGAAGCTAGTGTGAAAAATGGATTAAAAGATTCCACTTTAAAAACAATCAATTAAAAATCATTGTACCATAATTTATTCATTTTAAAAATAGGAAGGGAAAAGTGCTACTGAAAGAATTTGTTTCCAGTTCCAATTTGACTGTTCTATGAAGTAAATGAAGGAAGATTTGGACCACGTACCTTTTCTTCATCTACAAGTAGACATCGTCATTCCTTTGTACAGCAAAAGAGGCTTTTTATGACAAAATATCCCTAATTTTTAAAAAACAAAACAGGAGTATATTTGGCTCCATACATTAAATAATTCAAGGATCTGGAATCCTGCAATTATGACAAGAGTAAGTCGATGCTTTGCAGTTTCTCCAAATTACCTCTGAATAAATGTTGCTCATGTCTATCCATTGAAGGCTTCATGGAATCTTCAGCAAAGACAGTCAAACCATTCGTACCAAAGTTTGAAGCAGGGGCTGAAAGTCCCAAAGATGCTTTTTCAAAAGGCAACTCAGCTTTCTTTGTTTTTGCTTGAAGATATTTTGCTTCTCACCCAAGAAATGTCTTCAGTTCTGAATGAAAGGTGACAAATGGAAGGATTTATATTCCTTGCAGTTATCTGATTTTTAGCATTCTTTCTGATGGATGAAGGCACAGATAAACTCTCAGAAAGAATGCTAACGGCCAAATGACTGCAAGGAATGTAAATCCTTCCATCGTCCACCATTCATTCAGAACTGAAGAAACTTCTTGGATGAGAAGTGAAATGCCTTCGAGAAAAAACAAAGAAAGGCCAGTTGCCTTTTGTAAAAGCACGTTTGGGACAACCATGGTCTGGATGATTGCGAATCTCCATAGACAAGAGCTGAAAGAAGTTTCTTCAATAAAAGAGTAAAATAAAATCTTTTGGAGGAGTGTCAGGTAACTAACCTGCTAAGGAAATGCAAAGCTCAGAAATGGATTTTACCATTAAGTCTCATTTTAAAGCCCACAGCCAGATTCAAAGGCTCCAGGCTCCCCATATTACAACTAAAGCTAACTATCACCTCATGCTGAAATTCAGGAATCTGAATTTGCATGTCTGCATGTCTTCGTAAATCGAGAATTGAACATCAGTTAGGAAATGGAAAAGACTCTAAACATAAGAGTGTTAAAACATAAGTAAAGTCCTGTTGGATCATCTCATCCATTATTCTCAACCATTATATTTGGCCAACCAAGAATATCCAGAAAGTTAAACAAACTGCACCGGGAAAGTAGTAGATGGCAGTTGGTGTTTAATATATGTTACCCATAATTTTCTCTTCACTGATTCTTCCCTTCTAAGGGAAAAGGAATTTCCCAGTGACATGGACCCTATCAGGAATGCATCCTTGTGCAAGGAAAACCCATGAAGAACAGATCATAAACATGGGGTCTGGATAAATTCATTCCCCTGCAGAAGGAGATATTGATGATTTCCAGTATTCTGTGAAGAAAATCAGATGGACATTTTCAGGCTGAAAAAGATGGACATTATACTAGAAAATGATGCCCTTCCAGTTGGAACACATCCAATTAATTGTTGGGGAAAAGCAGACAACAAGTAGAAGTAGGAGTAGTGCTCATGATATGGCTGAGTTAAAGTGTCAAGGATGTTTAACTTCTGATGTTGCTGATGGCAAAAGGAAAGTTTGTGCTGCACAACTATGTAAACCAGGGGTGTTAATTCAATTTCATTGAGGGCCACATTGGAGTCAAACTCTAGTTTGACCTGGAGGGGTCTGCAGGAGAATGGCCAGGGTGTGTGGCAGCTCAATGTCACTTGTGTTCAGGGCGCCTGTGGTGGCCCAAGCACTCTGCCAGCAAAAATGGGCTTCTGAACTCCATTTTCAGCTGCCATGGCCTCCTACAACCCTCCACCAGTGAAAATGGAGCTCGGGAGAGTTATCCTGAGCTCTGTTTTCACTGGCAGAGGGTTGCAGAAGGCCATGGCAGCCAAAAATGGAGCTTGGGAGCCCGTTTTCACTGGGAGAAGTACCTTAGGCCAGTCCTTCACTATTTCCAGGATGGAGATAACTGATTTTGCATTGAATGATTGCTGAAAACATGGGAATCCACCAGTTGCCTTCCTTAACTTGCGTTGCACAAAAATTATATAATATATTACTGAGTGACATCATTCCATTAGTTAATTTAATTGATTAATTAATTTAATTAAACAAACTATATGTCCCAATAACAACTCAAAAAAACTGAAAAACAGATTACCCATAACAATAAGGAAGCTTCAATCCAAAAAGAGATCACTTTGGTGGAAAAACAAATCTGGTCACGCTGTCAACTTCAAAAGCTGATCCAAAAATTTATGCCACCAGATAAAAACTGAATGCGCTAATTATCATATTAAACAGGAGGAAAACCTTCTACGCACCAATTCCAGCCATGTTTTCTACAATTTTGTAAACAACAAACTAAAAGTCCATCCCACCCTTGAAAGGACTTAATGGTAAAGACTGCAACAATGACACTATTAAAGCCAACCTCTTTAACACATTATTTGGCTCAGTATTTGTAAACAGCAATGGATCATGCCCAGTATTTTCTAGTCAAACCACAGACAACTACAATGATCTAATACATATTGATTTTACAGTATACAATGTTGAAAAAGCACTACACAATCTAAAGCCATCTCTATCTATTGGACTGGACAGAATATATGCCTACTTCTTAAAAAAGCTATGCCATAGCCGAACCTCTAAGCATAGTCTTTGAAAAATCTTTCAGGACCAGCTCCTTGCCAAACTTATGGTCACAAGCCATGGTCATCCCCATCTTCAAAAAGGGAAACCCCAGCCTAATTGAAAATTATAGACCAATCTCCTTATGCTGTGTTACCTGTAAAGCCATGGAATCAATTATCCAATCCATTATCCTTCACTTAAGTTTTTGTTACCTACTCTCTAATAAAAACCTACTCTCTAATAAACAATTTGGTTTCAGAAAAAAACTATCCAACTCTTACACTGCAAAAACATATGGAATACACAACTCGATCAGGGCAAAGCAACAGACGCAATCTACAAAGACTTCTGTAAAGCCTTTGATTTAGTGGTACATGACAAACTACTCCTAAAACTAAAATCTTCTGGTATCTCTGGAGAACTACATAACTGGATAGAAGCATTCCTGTTAAACAGACAACAAATGTTCAAAATTGGGAGCGTCCTATCAAATTCTGTACCTGTCAACAGTGGTGTCCCCCAAGGCAGTGTTCTAGGACCAACTCTTTTCATACACTATATAAATTATCTCTGTGATCGTATTAAGAGCAACTGCATTCTCTTCACTGATAATGTAAAGCTATTCAACACCACAGACAATACTGTTACCCTTCAAAAAGACCTTGACTATGTATCAGAATGGTCAAACAAATGGCAGCTTCAAATCTCAACAAATAAATGCTCTGTCTTACATATTGGCAAAAAAAAAATCAGAAAATAAAATACAAGCTAAAGGCCATGTCACACTGCCCAACGGATGCAAAAAGGACACAACGGACGAGCAAAATGTTCCATCCGTTGTTATCCGCTCTCAAAAGGGGCAAAAATTTGCATAAGCAGAGCGGATAACACGGAAAGGAACGGACGTGGGGAGGACGCAGAGCGGATGTATAGAGGATGCAGAGCGGATGTACAGAGGATGCATAGAGGATGCGTAGAGGATGCGTAGAGGATGCAGAGCGGATGAGCTGCATCCGCTTTCATCCTTTCTCCATCCGTGCTACTAACGCTGCGCGTCCATTCTGCTTCCTCCCTGCGTCCGTTTACCACTGGAACAGATTTGAGTTGTGCGGATGCACAGCGAACGCCTAGCGGATATAGCAGATGCATAATGGATGCAGAACGGATGTCCCCCGTATGCCTAGAGGATGCAGAACGAATGCATTGGATACATTTTCCGCTCAAAAGTTTTGGGCAGCTCAAAACTTTCTGAGCGGATGAAACGTCAATAAACGGAAGCTGGACTGATAGAGAGGAAGCAAAACGGAGGCAGTGAGTACATCGCGTCAACCAACGGATGGCAAGCTTTTTTGTCCATTTTACATCCTCTTTGCATCCGTTGGTGCAGTGTGACATGGGCTTAAATAATCAAGACCTTGTTGAGGAACCAAACTCTGTCAAGGATCTTGAAGTACTCATCTCTAATGATCTAAGTGCTAGAGCCCACTGTAACTACATAGCCAAAAAGACATTAAGAGTTGTTCACCTAATCTTATGTAGCTTTTTCTCTGGTAATATTACAGTAATAACTAGAGCATACAGAACATTTGCTAGACCAATACTCAAATACAGCTCATCAGTCTGGAACCCACATTACATATCTGATATTAACACAGTTAAGAAATTCTCCACTCCTCTACTCGTTGCAGAATATCTTATGCCACCAGACTTAAAATTCTAGACCTAGAAAACCTATAACTACGCCGCCTTCGGTCCTATCTAAGTATAGTGTTTAAAATCACACATTGCAATGTCCTACCTGTCAATGAAGCTGAATACTTCAGCTTCAACCATAACAATACAAGAGCAAACAATAGATACAAAGTCAAGGTTAATAACACCAAACTTGATTGCAGGAAATATGACTTCAGCAACAGAGTGGTCAATATCTGGAATACTCTACCTGACTCTGTGAATTCTTCCCCAAACCCCAACAACTTTATCCTTCAACTTTTCACTATTGACCTCACCCCTTTCCTAAAAGGTCTGTAGGGGGCATGCATAAGCACACCAACGTGCCTACTCTCCCTGTCCTATTGTTTCTTTTATTTTTCTCATATGTATCCATGTATTTATTACTATATTTTTACTTATACCTATTATGTTGTAAACAATTAATAAAACAAATAAAATAAAAATAAATAAATAAATCTGCTGAATTCAAAGAGAACTTTGGCAACCAGCTCATATTTATGATATTTACAGCATCTTGCGGTCACGTGATCATGACGTATGATCTTTCCAATCAACATTCAACAATGAAAATGGATTGGGAAATCCAGATTCACTTAATGATCACATGATTCACTTAATAACCATATGATTAAATTCAAGACCATGGTAAAAATGGTCACAAAATTGGTTTTGGACACATGACGACTCCTTTAATGATTATGTTGCTTAGTGATAAAAAATCCAGCCCTAACTGTGGTCGGAAGTCAAGAAGTACCTCTATACTTCCTAAAGAAGGAAAACAAGATAATCATGAGTTATATCATGGTAGACCCATGTAGTATGCACATATCTACTTGTTATTAGGCACTGAAAAATATTACTGAAATTAAATCCAAGTCGTCTAATATTATTGGGGAAAAACAGGGGGAAGCAGTTTAAATGATATTTTTCCAAGATCTGGAATGAAACCATTGCCCTCATTATACCAACTACTTATGGACTGTATTAAAAAATGAAAAAAAAATCCTGGCACCTTGATTGCATATGTTTTAGCATACAATTAGCAATGTGTTTCTGCAGTAACAGCATAAGCTCTGCAATGCCCTGACTTATTTACCACACACTGTAGATAAAAGAGGTATTATTCCCATCGCTCTTATTATTCAATTAAGATACATATCAAGACTAATAATAGTAATAAAAAAGATAATCAGCATATTCTCTGGCAACTTAAAGCCACAACTCATGAATGTATAAATCCAGTTGAAATGAAAGGAACGTGTGCAAGATTGCAACCATGTAAAGCACTGAAGAGAGAGATCAAGTGAGAATCTTTGGCTAGATGAATCCTTCTGCATAATGGAGATAAAAGAGAGCTTTCTGGGCCCCAAGGCAAACCTCTTGGATGCTGCCCCAGCCCTAACATTCACCATAAATGAAAGACCTTCTGGTGTTTTTTGTCAGAGGGTTTGCTGTCCAGGGTTTGCATATCCATACCTGTCCAGGGAAGAATAGTAGAAGCACTGGCTTTGTGGTCTCTTGGGATGGAGATGCACAGAGAGGCTGACACTGACAGTATGACAGTGACCAGATCAAGTTGCAAAAATTCAGACACTCACTGGTTGCAGGAAAGCATTATCTGGACCTCTTGACTGCCATTTTATTTATTTATCAAAATAATATCATTTTATTTATTTAAGAAAATGATAGAGCTGCCCATCTACCAGAAGGAACTGTGGGCAGTAAACAAAATAAAAACACAATAAGTGATTATTTGAATAATAAACAATGTTGAAGTTCGAAAAAAACTTGCATCGATCCACCAACCACTCCACATCAGCTCTATCAACATCTTGACTCTGGTGCCTTGATCAACATGCATTGAGACAGTCTGTTGCACTAGCATGTAATTCATTTCTGCCTGCTAGATCATCTCATCTACATGTTGCTTTGGACAAATGTCCAAGAATCATACCTCTATGGCAGGGATCTCCAACCTTGGCTATATCTGCTGAGGCATGATACAGGCCTGATATTATAGGGTCTCCTATAATAGGAGGTGGTTGGACTAGATGACCTCCAAGGTCCCTTCCAGCTCTATTTTATTTATTGACAGGCAGGAAAGCTGCTACTCTGAGTACACTTCCTGAATTATATCCCCAAATCCTTTGTAAGAATTGCACATTCAATTTACAATAGACTTAATTATAAGCACCACTAACTCCATTAATATATCCCCCCTCACACACATTGTCTAGAATTGCAGAAGATCAAGAACATGTTGGGAAGAAACAGAATATGAGAAGAGTAAATGTTCTTCAAGAGATGTTTGTCTTCCATCATGTGGAGCACAATGGAATCAAGCAATAGAATGTGACAATGAGTTGGACCAACAATCTTTCTCTATTCTTATTCAGGTGCTGGGGAGCATGGAACAGAGGTACAATTGATTTCTGAAGCCATTCTTTCTCCCCTACTCATCCTTTTAGATTATTTGCTGAACTGAGTTGCTCAATTTTCTCTAATAGCCACCTATTATTTTTAAAGCTATTCTCTTTTCCCAGTTCTATGAGAGATCTGACAGGAATACAAAGTTACTGGTCACTTGATCTCTTCAATAGGGTAGCTAGAGAAAATGGAATTATCTTCAGTTAGGAAGTGCCTATGGAAAAATTCTGGAAGAATAATGCTATGAATATTGATATGAGATCTCAGTTTGAGTAAATTGGAGAAAAGAGATAGAGTACAGAAAGGGCCAAGGCTGATGTTGTGATGGAATGATTCACAAAAAGCAATAGTAACTCAGTTTCTGCAGACACAGGTCTTCAGACTGTTATTTATTACAACAAAATGAAACAGCCCAAGTGGAGCTTTTCACCTGAGGTCCCAAATGGAATTTTGTCAAAGTTCAGACCCCTGTAATTGATGCTCCTTCCTGGGACCTACTTTGCAACACTGTTTTAACATGAAGGCAGACCAAAGGAAGTATTTCTCCACAGAATGCACAATTAGCGTGAGGAAATCATTGCTTCGGGATGATGGTCACAAGGTCAGATCGCTTTAAAAGAGAATTGTACAAATACATGGAAGAGAGGTTTATTACTTACTCATAAGAAATAAGAACGAAATGCCCAGATTCAAAAGTTGTATAAAATAAATGATTTGGTCACTCATGCTGATGGCCAATCTACTCTTCTGGCTGAGTTGGTGCATTTAAGAACATACCCAACAGAGAAGATTGTTGTCTTCTACTGTTATTCTGCAACACATATTCTGTAATAAAATGTGACCTATTATTCAATGAAGTTTAGAAATTATTCAGACACTGAACTTTGACAAATCTATTTCCTTTCAAACTTCATTAAATCTGTTGCTATCTTCAGAGCAAATTAGTATCTTTTTACATTTCATGGAAAACAGACTTACAGTATATGGACCAGCAGTGTGACTTATGCATATTTTTGTATAGTCATAACAACAATCTGTATAGAAACAAACACACACTCTCTTCACACACTCTCCTCCCCACAAACACACAAAACATGCACACAGAAAGATTATTTAAAAAAGAAGATTTTCAGTCAGTCATAAATGTAGATATTGTCATTTCTCTGATCAAAGAAGTCAATTTAGTAATCTTAAGCCCATGTCACACTGAACCAACGGATGCAAAGATGATGTAAAACGGACAAAAAACCTTGTGTCAGTCTTCAAGATCTTCTGCTATTGCTTTGCATCTTTTCGACTGCCATAAGTAACGGGGGAGTGGAAAAGGGAGGTAAGAATAGCTGGGGAAGTGAGCTGGAGGAGTTATATTCGTCTGATGTATAAATGGAAGGGGGGAGCATAAAATAGAGTTAGGTTTCTATTTCTCGCTTAGCTTTCTTCTCGCTGCGCAACTGCAACCCGTTATCAAACTATGCCAAGGTCAACGGACA
>BLBF01000018.1:64437702-64450297 GCA_015471245.1 Laticauda colubrina | reverse complement strand
AGTCTAAGTATTTCTTTCCTGGATTTTGAATGGAGCTCCGCCTGACACCTTGCCATCCGTTGGTTAACGCGATGTATCCGTTCTGTACTCACTGCCTCCGTTTTGCTTCCTCTCTATCCATCCAGCATCTGGTTATGGACGTTTCATCTGCTCCAAAAGTTTTGGGCTGCCTAAAACTTTTGCGCGGAAAATGTTCCAGTTCATCCGTTCTGCATCCGCTACGTATCCGCTACGCATCCGTTACGCATCTGTTACACATCTGCTATATCCGCTAGGCATCCGCTGCGCATCTGCGCAACTCCATCCGCCCGGATGCGGGCAGGAAGCGGAACGGATGCAGAATGGATGCAGAACAGATGCCTAGCGGATGCAGAACGGAAACAAAGCATTTAAAACGGAAAAAACATTTGCAGAGGGGACCTATCTCGGATATTAAGGATGTCCAGAGGATGCCTACAGGATGCCTAGAGGATGCCTAGCGGAAAACCTATACTGCCTAAAAAAAGGAGGAGCAACTCGTCTGCATCTCACTTTCAGAACAGCAGCCCAGCGGTGCAGACCTCTGCAGCCTTCATCTGCCTCTTCCTCTTCCACAGCATCCAGTCATGTCCACCGTGGATTGTAACAAAGTCCTTTCGGCAGCCACCATCGTTCTGCAACAGTGCGAAGCCATCTGCAGGCTCTGTGAACTCTACTGCGAGAAGAAAAGGAGCCACCCAAAAAGAGTCTGGGTCCGAAGATGGTTCGCCAGAAGAGCAGAGGACGGACTGTACAACAAGCTGATGGTGGAGCTCAGGAGCGAAGACATTCGGGCGTTCCAGAACTTCATGAGGATGCCTCCAGCCATGTTTGACGAAGTTGTGCAGCGCCTGACACCCAGGTTGACCAAGGCAAACACCAACTTCCGGCCCAGCCTGGAACCTGGCCTCAAGGTGGCACTCACTCTGCGCCACCTGGCCTCAGGGGCCTCCTACAGGAGCATGTAGAACGGCTGGAGAGTGCCATCCAACACCATCAGCATTGTGGTCAGAGAAGTGGTGCAGGCCATCATCGAAGAATACAAGGAGGAGCTCCTCCAGTACCCCTCCACTGAAGAAGGATGGAAGAAAGTTGCAGAGCAGTGGTATCAGAAGTGGAACTTACCACACACCGTTGGAGCTATAGATGGCAAGCACGTGGCCTGCAAATCTCCAGCCAACTCGGGGTCCACTTATTTCAACTCCAAGGGCTTCTTCAGCATCATCCTCTTCGCCATAGTCGATGCTGACTACAAGTTCATGTACATCGATGCTTCAGGCAACGGCTCATCTTCAGATGCCCTGGTATACAACACCAGTCACCTCAAGGAGGAGCTGGAAGGCAACCTCATGGTGGGTTAGTAGGGAGGCTGGCAGCAAGGCTGGCAGCAATGTTGGTAGCAAGGCTGGCAGCAAGGCTGGCAGGCAGACATGCAGGCAGGGCAGGCAAGGCAATCGATGTGTCTGGCAGCAGGTCTTTCCTCTGAATGGCGACCTGCTTCCAAGCTGCTTCTGTTATATCTGCGGGGCTGATGCAATGCATTCTCCCTGCATGCACAGTGAACGCCAGGCATCCATTAGGCTTCCGCTGTGCATCTGCTAGGCTTCCGCTCTGCATCTGCTTCATCCATTCAGCGTCCGCTCTGCATCCGCTCTTTCCATTCCGCATCCGCTTCGCTGAGGCCCCCCGGAAGCCCTGCGGATGTGCCACCCTCTCCCATCTGCTCCCATCCACTTCCATCCGCTGGGCTTCCGTTCCGCATCCGCTTTGCATCCGCCCCGCGTCCTCCCCGCGTCCGTGTTATCTGCTCTGGTTATGCAAATTTTCACCACTTTTGAGAGCGGATAACAATGGATGGAACATTTTGCTCGTCCGCTGTGTCCTTTTTGCATCCGTTGGCCAGTGTGACATGGGCTTTAATAAGTTCCATCATCACCAACCATTCCTCCATTGTCATTATTGCTGAATATTTCCATCTTAATGCATACAATAATCCTGCTGCAGTTATCATATAGAAAAATAAGGTTCAATGACTTTTTTCCAGCTGTTTCCCATCAATTCCAAAAGAAAGACCTCTTATCTAATTGTATATTAATCTTTAAAGCCTTCTGAATCAAATGCACAGTATGTATATAAATCGGAAATTTTCTGGCTTTTTTATAGTCCAACAAGCATAATAAAATGTCTCTTTCTATCGTTAATATTTCCAATATAAATTGGAAGTCAGTTTTTACATTCTAGACAATTTATCTGGTGACCTATGCCAATGGCAGATCATTTTATAACTATTCTCTTTATGATTATAACATTGTATGAATTCCAATCATTTAGCCACATATTTTGCCATTGTTCCATCTTTATATTGTAGCCAAAACTCTTAACTCACTTAACTTAACTTACAAAATACTTAACTACTTCTTCTGTTTCTAATATCAATAAAAATTATACATTGTAGCAGTTACATGTTCATCATTTGTACACAGTTCAGTTTTAAATTCAGACTTACGATGTTCAAAATTATGAACAGTTTTGTCTACCTGAAATCTTTTTATAATTGTGAGAACTATTGACAACTACACTCTTTTGCCATTAGTTCTTTTTTTGGTTTTATTTTACATTTCCTTTGATAAAATTCCTTATCTTGTGATAAATTAGCCATTTGTGTTTGGCTGTTATTTTTCATCTGTAAAATGCATATCATGCTGAGAGTCACAAAGTTATGTTTGAGTACAATCTAAGTTGGCATATATTCCATATTCTGAGTATGGCAAGTCTTACCTCATGATTTTTAAAAACCACATTAACAGGAACTACAGTCTGTGACTTAGTGACCATTCAAAGTTACAACAGCACTGAAAAAAGTGACTTATGACCATTTTTCACAGTTACAACGTTTGTAACATCCCCATGATCATGTCCTGAAAATTCAGATGCTTGACAACTGGTTCATATTTATGACTGTCACTGTGTCCCAGATCATGTGATCACCTTTTGTGACCTTCTTAGAGGAAAGTCAGTAGGAAGCCAGATTCACTTAACAACTGAGGTGAGAAAGGTCATAAAATGGGGCAAAACTCATTTAACAAATGTTTCACTTAATAACAGAAATTTTGGGCTCCACTGTGGTCATAAGTCAAGGACTATCTGTACAAATCTTCATGCCACCCTAATCTCAGGATGTGTTCTAATTCCAAAAATCTTCTATTTCTCAGCAGAAACTAATTTTTTGTCTAAAACAAATAGCAACTACAAAATACATTTTTAAATCAGATAGATCCAATTGTTCTGTTTCCTGTGTGTGCTTTAACACCTTATATTTAACTTATGGATTTTTCCTCGGCCAAACAAACATAGATATTTTCTTATGTCACTGTTTAAATGCCACATCAGTAATCAAAACTGCTACTGAGTCATTCCTCGTGAGATTGACAGCTATATAAATTTGATTAATAACTAAATAAATAAAAAGTCTGTAAACATAATTTTAGGGAAGGCATTCATTTTTATCATGGAAATTATCCCCAGCAATGACAATTGTAGTTTCTACCATTTTGAAATAGCATACAATTCATATTTGTCATAGTGATATTCAGACATTTTTCTTTCTTCTCAATCTTATAACTTGGTTTATTCATCAAGTCTTATTTTTATGGTTTTTGTTAACAACTTCAACTTTTTTCTTGCTTTTAAAACCAAATTGTTTTAGCTTTCCCATTAATGTTTTAGTTCCCTTTAAGGGATCTTCCAAAACCAACAAAACATCTGCAAAAGCCCTTAGCTTCTAAGTTTCTTTCTAAATCTTTACTCTCCTAATCCTCTCATCTTGTCTTATAACTCTATTTCAGTATTTCAAGAACCAAAATAAACAAGAGAGGAGATACTGGGTAATCCCTGCCTTGTTTCTTGTTGTATCTCACAAGGCTTTGTTAGCTCTCCATCTTATGATTTGTCTCTTCCCTATATTCTACACCCAGTTTTGCCATAGTTCAAAAAAATAATCCACCTGCTAGGATCTACACAAAGACTTCTGCAATGAAAGTAATGTCTGATTTTACCTGTAAAGAGAAAAGCCAAACAACAGACTTGGTGGAGTGAGTGGTCCTTTTTTAGAAAAATAAAATAAAATAAAATGCAAAACAGGACATTGTTTGCTGAGATCTTTTGACGGAAGACAAATGCAAGGCAGTGAATTTTATTCTTTTGCTCCTTAGTGGTTGGGATTTGTTTTGTTTTGGTCTTTTCATGAGACTGACTTTGCTCTTTGCAGGCTAGGGTCCTTTCAAATGCAGTGCACATTCTGCACAGCATGGGAATTCACCAAGCAGATGTTTATGTTTATTTCACCTCCCGGGAGGATGTTACATTTATATGGTTTCCTGCTCATGATAAAATGGGGCAAGCAATACTGATAAGGTGGTGGTGAGGACATTGCAACTAAGAAGAAAAGTGTTTCTTGCAGAGAGGTGATAGAAAAGAAATGGAGAATGAAAATGGGCAACGGAAATACTTTACAGCTAACAGTCCTTTAGAAAATTTTGCAGCATGAAGAAGCAAAAGCTTATAGATGATGTGGAAATGAACTTTCAATCTAAAAAGAATCAGATCAAAAATATTTGATTTTTTTAAAATAAAAAATATAAATGAATTTAATTGGAACAGTAATCCAATTGTTGGATTGGGAATAGAAGGACTCATGTTAATGGTCTTCATTCAGCTATGAAATTCAGTAATCAACTTTTAACTAGTTGCCATCTCACAGCTCACTTAGGTCAAATGTAAAGAAATAGGGCAGCTAATGCACTGAGATCCCCAGAAAAGAATATAAAAAAAAAACAATAATAAATAATAAAGTGTCTAAGCATCACCTTCCCCCCCCCCATACAATTTAAGATCGGAGACTAAATTGCTGATATTAAGACCAATTTTTTTTTGTTAGTCTTCCCCCCTTCTTTCATTCCACCTTAAGTATGTATTAGCATAGGGGTGTTAAACTTGTGTCATCATGGCAGTGTCATAGGATGTATCTTGACTCTGCCCATTTGCTAAACTGAGCATGGGCATGACCAGGGTGTGATGCTTCCAGCCTGCAGGCCATGAGTTTGACAGCCCTGTATTAGCATAACTTTTAGTTGGTGGGATTCAAAAAACACTAGATCAAGATAGTCTCTAGATATAAGATCCTAACTTACACTGAATAGCAAGAACATGCTTGGAATATAAATGGGCTTAGGTTGTGTTTGTGGCATTCTGAGCCATGGTGGCACAGTGGTTAGAATGTAGTACCGCAGGCAGTTCGATTCTGAATGGCTCTTGAAAGGCTTGTGAGATATGGCAATGAGCAGTCATGGGGAAATGTACAATTGTGAATTTTGGATCACAAATAAAGATTGGTTCATGTGTTGTGTCTGTATATCAGTTCAAAATGTAAAATTTGATAAAATTACATTCAAATAAGACCTAAATTAGTTCATGCCAATCTCTACATTATTTATAATTTCCCACAATAATCAGGAGGAATTAGGTGTGGGATTCAATTTTTTTAACAACCGGTTCTGTGGGTGTGGCTTAGTTGGTGGGCATGGCTTGGTGGTCATGTTATTGGCTGGGCGTGGCCAATTCAATATCACTCACATCAAGGCATGCATCTCCTCACCTGGCGTCTCATGACTGTGGGGATGCTGCAATAATCATAAATGTGAAAAATGGTCATAAGTCACTTTTCCAGTGCCATTATAACTTTGAATGGTCACTCCACACAAGCAAAGTACCAGCAAAGAAGAGGAAAAAAAATTCCAGAGATGTTCCTGAGACAGGAAATCTAGTCCTGCCAAGAATGTAATAAGGATTAACGGAGAGGCAGTTTCTGAAAGCGACACCAGAATGTTTCCTTCCTGCCTTCTTTATAGGATTAGGCCAGTAATTTCTTCTAACAACCAGTTCTCCAAACTGCTTAGAATGTTAACAACTGGTTCTAGCGAATAGTGCAAACTGCAAGAATCCCACCCCTGGGAGGAGTGTTTTAAGCCAATCCAAGGCACTTTGAAAAATATATTTTAAATACATAAAATGGGCAGCATTTTATTTGTTGCCCCCAAACATAAAAAAGGCTACAGAAGGCCCAATGAGGGTGGGAGAGATGAGGCAATGATCAGATTTTTATGGATGTTCTGTCTGAAAGCATAGAAAGAAACTAATAATCAACTTAAAAACCTTTAGTCAGTGACATGTAATATGTGTACATATCACTGAAAACATAAAGCCTCAGTTCTATTACAAGGTATGCAGTTCTGATCTTAAATCTGTTGGAAAAAGTATCTATCTGGTTCAGTTCCCAGCCAGGAGAAAAACACTGGAAATGTGGAGGCTGATTGTAAGATGATTTAATGGTGAAGCAGAACTACCAAGCACATGGATTCTGGGCATCTGACCACATATAGTTAAGGGTGGAGCGGTTTACACTTTCTCTTGGGCTTTGAACTTGAGCTCCCTGTCCCTGTGCAAGAACATGTATTCTGCTGGCTGCTATCAGACTCCCAAGGGGCTATGCAGGGGCCATAGCTGAAGTTGTCTGAGCTTCCAGGCTTGGTTGAAGCTTGGTTGATACAATATCCTTTGGAGATTGTTCCATGTGATGAGCTCTGCTGCTAGATGGGTTAATCCTATTATGTTCTGGATGGTCATGTCTTAATCCCATCACCCTGGAGCTGGAGATTTTGTTTTGTAGCTAAGCTAGCCCAGACTTTCTTAATGGGCACCAAATATCTGCTGGAGGCAGAGAGCTTGAGTTTCTGTCTCTCTTATGTTTTTTATTTCTCTTCTAGGGAAAATATATTATCCTGCCTTTTTAATATTTTTCAAAATATTTCATTCTTCTAGGAGAGGGGTAGATGTAACTTCCCACAAATCTATACGACCATTTGTCACCAACTATAATGGAACTTCCACCTTTGTCTGCTAAAAATTAAATCTTGGATGAAGCTTCCCAGACTGCTGCACAATTTTTGGCCACCCTGTAAGAAGCTTCAGCCAACTGAACACTCAAAACTATATAAACTGTGTTTCCCATCCCTGTTTAGCACAGTAATAACAGCAGACATAAGTAATACATACCTACTCACAAACTGACTCACTTTCTCTCCTGCAGCAAAGATAAAGGTGCTGCCTGAACAAGGTTTTGAAATTCTTCAGTGCTTATTAATATCAACAGTAGCATAATATTAAATCTGAGCAGAGAAAGGCTCATTGCTATTTCAATGATGCTAGATGACAATAAGCAGAAATGCTGAAACTGTTACTAATATTTAATAAGGGAGAAAGAGGTGTTTCAAGTTCACATTAAAATCTTTTTTTATATCAATATCACACATTCTTTGATCTTAGACTTCAGGAGATCATAAATCCAAGGAAAGACTGCAAGGAAGTCTTTATAAGCAGATCCCTTTATTACAAGCAGATTTTCAAATTAGTGGTGTCAGGACAGCTAGAGAAAGAAACAATTATAACCCCTCCTGGTATCAATATGTTCTGGCCCACATTGTCAATAACTAACTTTGTTTCTAAATGCAAAACAGCATTAAGTTCATATCTCTGAAGACTGAAAATGTTTTGCAAAATTTAGAGTGAAAAATCTTTAATGGACCATAATATTTAAAAGTGGGAATAAAGCAGCACAGAGTGTTATGTCCTTGTTTTGACTTTGAAAACTTTAAGGGCTGTGAGGATAAAAACTGCTCACACTTTGTCCCTGGATATTTGGATAGCAGAACTCTATTGCTTTACTTTGTGTTTGCTGACCTGAAAATAACTTGAAGCTATTTAAATAGTCTCATTTGATTGTTGAGATTGTCATCTCAATCTGATTGTTATATAGTTCACATCTTTGTCCATTGGGTCTGTTTCCAAAGATCATATTTTTTAAAATATAATTAGTAGTATGTAGACACAGCCATCCAAATATCTAATGATTTTATCAAAGTGACGAAGAGCCACACTTTTGTGGTTGTGCAATGATTAGAATGCAGTACTGCAAGCTAATTCTGCTGACTGCCAACAGTTCGATTCTCACCAGCTCAATGTTGACTCAGTCTTCCATCCTTCTGAGATCGGTAAAACAAAGGACCCAGATTGTTGGGGACAATATGTTGACTCTGTTAACCACTTAGAGAGGGCTGTAAAGTACTGTGAAGTGGTATATAAGTATAAGTGCCTAAGCCTTAGTAAGACCACACCTAGAGTACTGCATCCAGTTTTGTTCACCACATTATAAAAAAGATGTTGAGACTCTATAAAAAGTACAGAGAAGAGCAATGTGATTTAGACATCTATTAATGAGAATAATATGGTCAGTTTCTTATTTGCTAGTTTGCCACCTTTAAGTAAGCAAGGCACAGACATTTAGATGTTTCAAAGCCAGTTGAATTAAGGGACTGGAGGCTAAAACATACAATGAATGGTTGCAGGAATTGAGCTTGGCTAGTCTAGTAAAGAAAAGGACCAGGGGAGACATGATAGAGGTCTTCCAATATTTGAGGGGCTGCCACAGGAAGGAAGGGGTCAAATTATTTTCTAAAGCGCCCAAAGGCCAGACAACTGAAACTGAAGAAACTGAAACTGAAGAAACTGAAGAAGGAGAGATTTAACCTGGAAACAAGGAGAAACTTTCTGACAGTGAGAACAAACAACCAATGGAACAGCTTACCCTCGGAAGTTGTGGGAGCGTCATCACTTGAAACTTTCAAGAAGAGATTGGACTGCCATTTGTCAGAAATTGTGTAGGGTCTCCTGCTTGGGTGGGGGGTTGGACTAGATGACCTACAAAGTCCCTTCCAACTCTGATTATCTGTTATTTTATCTGTTATCTGCTATTTGTACAACCAAAATCATGACTCACATGCCAGATGAATGAGTTAGTATTGCTATGGCTAACACTGCCCCCACCCTTTGCTCTCCTTTACCTCTTCTGGGCACCCATGTCTGTAGTTTTTCATGATGTGTCAAATTGAAGCTAATTTTAGAATCAAAGAAGGACATACATAAAGGTTCTTGAGCAGTAATGACTTTCAGACAATTATATGCAGATGCCAGACCATCCTTAAACTGGTTTACCTATCAACCATATAGTTCTGTTGCTCTAGTGGGTATAAATTTCCAGCAAAACATGATTGTTTTGTAATTTGGTAAAATTCAGTAGGCTAATCATTCTATAATTTTAATGAATTCATGCATGAGCGATATTCAAAATGTATCTCTGGGTGAAAAAGTACTCCAGCCTAATGAGGATCCTTCACCACATAGTAATACTCTGTCTGTCTCTGTCTATCTGTCTATCTGCATCTGTCTGTCTTCAGTCTGAAGGTGTAGCAAATATATAGAATATAGAATAAAATAACAGAGTTGGAAGGGACTTTGGAGGTCTTTGGAGTCTTTAGAGGTCTTCTAGTCCAGTCCTCTGCTCAGGCAGGAAACTATACCATTTCAGGCAAATGGTTATCCAATCTCTTCTTAAAAACTTTTCACAACTTCTGGAGGCAAGATGTTCCACTGGTTGATTGTTTAAACTGTCAGGAAATTTCTTCTTAGTTCTAGGTTGCTTCTCTCCTTGATTATTTTCCACCCATTGCTTCTTGTCCTGCCTTCAGGTAGTTTGGAGAATAGCTTGACTCCCTCTTCTTTGTGGCAGCCCCTGAGATATTGGAACACTGCTATCATGTCACTCCTAGTCCTTCTTTTCATTAAACTAGACATACCCAATTTCAGCAACTGTTCTTCATATGTTTTAGCCTCCAGTCCCTTAATCATCTTTGTTGCCCTTCTCTGCACTCTTTCTAGTGCAGATATATGTGTGGGTTAGGGTTACAGTTAGAATATAGTTGCTAAAATAAACAATTGTTTGTGATCAGATTTAGTTCGTCAGTGAATATATAAATAGGTATCTGCATAGGTCATGGCAAGCTGCAAATGATGACATGTGACCTGAGGACTTATATGGTGTGATTTATGCACACAATTGCACCATATTACAATATACACATATATTGTATATTACAATATATATGTCGTAATGTTGATTTGATCATTACTTGCTACAGATATCATAGGTATGTGAAGAGTTTTTGTTAAAATCTCCTTTGTTATATTTAATGTCAGCTGACTGTACATTTGATATGTGCTACTCCATGTATACAACTATAGATTTACCTTTCCTCGTAAGGGCTGGGTTTGCACAAAATACTAAATTAGATTAAAATATGTTTGGATAGCAGCATATTGTTGAAACTTTTATCTGTTGAAATGTAAACATGACACCATCACATGAAGCCATAGTATAATGATTTGTTTGAGAACAGCATCCTTTGTGAGCACAATTGTCCAGCTTTAGGCCTTTCTGTGCTATTTGAATCCATTCAGTTTGTAGAGATAGTTTCTTTTAGTGGATCTCTTAAAGGATCTTTATGCTAAGTAACAGTATGTGAAAACTTTTCCACTGCTTCAACCTGTTATTGTTATTGTGATTGTTTTTGTTTTTTGTTGTTATTATTATTATTCCTCCTCCTTCTCTTCCTCCTCCTCCTTTCATGCTGAATGAATCTTTTTTGCTATCTGAAAACTTAAGAAGGAAATATGAGATGGTTAAAACATAATGTTTGGTGAAAATAAGTGGCTGTCAGTTCTGGGAATTATTAGCAAAGCTGGATTTGGCAAAGAGATGGTAACCTAACTCCATTCATAATATGCACCACATGGGCTAACATAGATGCTTCAGATAAGGTTTCTTCTGTCTCTCTCCAGAAGACGGGATGAAAGAAACAAAGGGAGAAAGACCACTGATGATTTGCATATATTAATTTGCTTATATGCATGCAGAGCTGAGCACCAGTCTGATAGGGCCAAAAGGGGAGAGCAAGTAGCTAGCCATGTGTGAGGAAAAGTGTCTGGTCCAGTTCTGTAATAAAAAACCCAATGTTTTTGAAATGCTCTAAATACATCTTAACACAAGTCCTGTTAGTTTGAAACTGCTCTCTTTACATTGGAGATCTGATCTGGGCAACCCACAAAAAGCCTTGGAGCCTCATGTATTCTCCAACCTTTTTAGTGGCTTCCAGAACTACTTTCAAAGGCACTGCTGGGTTTCACTTCCTTGCAATTGGAGACAGAACATTGTGTTCCAAATATAGTGTCAAGATGTAGGCTTGTAGTATAAAACAACAGTAGTGCCCTTGACTGTTCCCCAGCCCACAAAGATAATGCCATTCCATTTACATTTTGTTATCAACCTACTTACATGGCTTGTACCCCAATTTATGCACACCATTAAAACTCTTGCAGTCTGTAACCTTTAATTGGCTGGAACAGTGCATCATAGGGCAACACTTTCAACCAAGATACCTCAAATAGACTAGCTTTCAGAATGCATAAAAAATCCAGGATCCATGGCTCCCATGAAATTGAAATTTGGCAAATGTTATAACACATATGACATAAAATTATCATAAAACATTTTATGACATAATACCAAATGACATGAAACATTTTCTGTGGTCAACTGATGTTTGACTCTGTGTATAGTTCAACTTGGGCTATTTTCCAAGATGGATACATACAACTCTGAATATCTCCCTCAGTGGTGAAGAACTTTTCCAGTACATTAGAAGCTCTGCTATTGCTAAAGGCATTGAGGAATCTGATAACGAAATATATCTGTAACTATGACAGGTTGGGGTCATGGGTTATCTAATATCCATTAAATGTGGCTTCAATCACTGAAATGGTGTTATCCAGTCATAAAACACTACCAAGAGGCTCTCTCTGAGGGAAATGGGTGGTTAAGAAATATGAAACGTAAATGAGTGAATGAATGAACAAATGACTGGTGGGCAGAAGCAGAGTTACCAAAGGAAAGTAAGAAATTAGAATTAAACCAAGGAAGCATACCAAACTCTTCTGAATAGTGATTAAAATTGGTCTTGGCATACTGGAGAATTTAGGGAGTTCAAGTCATACATTCATGTCAAAGTTGAGAAGCACTGGTATAGGCAAAGGCTCTCCTCTCCATTTTGAGTACCTGGCTTGAATGAATTTGTTCCTGTCCTAATCTTTGCTGTGATTTGTCATTTAACTAAAAGCAGAGCCACTGAAAAAAAGCAGCATATCTACAGCGACCAGTATTAACAATTTGAAAATTCCTTTTATAAATATACTGTTTTGTATCATTTGTATTCAGAGTATGAAGTTGCATGATGATCTATATATTTTTTAAACGATGATTTGAGAAAATCATTTCACATGAGCAAAATGCTTCTCCTTAGGCTGATATGTTGTGACTTAAGATAATTTGAAATACCTGTTAGGCATCAGCTCTTGCTGAGCAAGACTTTATAATTATCGGTTAGAGATTGAGTCTGCAGTTCCATCATCCCTGATCTGAAATTTCCAATGGAAAAACAGATTCCAGCAGAGAATAGGGAAGGAGAAGCAAAAATTTCTGTCAATAAACTAAGCAATATATATGTAGTTCTGTTAAAGTTGTAGCAACGTTTCAGCAGAATCTCATCTGCCATCATCAGGCTTCTGTATGGAT
>BLBF01000018.1:64369849-64433728 GCA_015471245.1 Laticauda colubrina | reverse complement strand
TCTATCTATCTATCTATCTATCTATCTATCTATCTATCTATCTATCTATCTATCCTGTTTCTCCAACAGTACAGCCTCCCCCAATAGGAAGTCCCAGCATGTTTTATAGGCATGAAATGAAATTAAGCACCTCCCTTCAAATTAAGGCCTATATAAAACATGTGAAATGGGGGGGAATGGTGGGAGGGCTTGCCATAAGGGAGTACTTTTGTTGCACACCCGGATATGGTGCTGCCTGCGTTGACCCCGATACAAAGTGCCCCATCAACGCCGAGGTCAATACCCAAGCTGTTGCCACCCGCCTGCCTGAAGTTGCAAGGGGGGGAATTAAGTTACCCCCAAAAAGACAGCCTAGCCATTGTAGCAACATTTCGGCAGAATTGAAGCCACAAAACAGACAGAAGAAACCAGAAACACAAATCAAACAAACTCCAAGACCAATAAACACAGACCAAGACTCCCAACCAATCAGGATGTAGAAAAAACCATCCTGGGACAACAGTAGGCTAGCCTCAAATTTAAAACTAACGGCTGTGATAGCCTGACCCACATACGAACTCAGTACAGAAGCCTGATGATGGCAGATGAGATTCTGCTGAAACGTTGCTACAACTTTAAAAGTACAACTACAATGACATGGAATCATACCTGAAGGAAGGAAGCTGAACAGCACACATGTAAGTACCCGCGAAAACTTAAATAAAACTTATATATAATCTATCTATCCATCCATCTATCTATCTCATCATCTATCAACCCATCTATCCATTGGAAGATAGGTAGCCTTCAATGGAGCTGCTTGAGGTCAGAATGTAATGGTTGGTGAGCAAAGAATGTGATAGACTGCAAGCAGAAGATGAATACAATCTTGTATTTGTCATTAATGTCCATCACATTTGCTTCAAGGGAAGGCCTGGTTCTTAGTTGTCACTGAACCAGGCATCAAGATGTGGTGATTCTGTTTGTTTGCATTTCCTGTATTAAATCATGCTTTTTTATTTGGCTAAATGTGCCTCCTCATAGTTCTTTTGAGATTTGTGGTTTTCAAGAGCATATGCTGCATTTCCATATTCACTCTTTTCACTCCGTGATTTAGACATCTATTAATGAGATTAATAATATGGTCAGTTTCTTATTTGCTAGTTTGTCACCTATAAGTAAGCAAGGCACAGACATTTAGATGTTTCAAAGCCAGTTGAATAACATTGTCTTTTTTAAAAAATAAACTTTATTGGTCTTTTACGTCTTTTAAAAACAAAACAAAAACTTAATCTTAACATTAACTGTTCTGTGACATCCATTTCATCCATTTCCATCTTCTGCGCATATTTATAAATACATACAATATTATGTGAATATATAGAATTTTCAATGAATTGCTTATCTTAAATTTCTTCATTTTCTATCTGTCTTAATTTTATCCAGTTATATATCATCTATCCCAAATTTTATCGTATTCAGACTCATCTTTGTTATTTAACATTAGGGTCAGTTTGTCCATTTCAGCACAGGTCATAGGTTTTTTTTTTTAATATCAGTTCAGCAGGGGGTAAACACTTGTGTATCCAACATTGTGCGTAGGATATTCTGGTAGCCATTAAGATGTGTAATATAATTTGTTCATATTTCTTTTTGAGTATTCCTAACAGAAATATTTCAGGTTCAACTCAATTTGTCCTTTAAGAATTTCTTGCAACCATTGTTTTATTTTAAGCCAATATTTTTGGGCTTCTGAACAAGACCACCACATATGGTAGAAAGTACCCTTATTTCTTATTACATTTCCAGCATGCCGGATTCATGTTGGGATATATTTTCTCCAGTCTTGCTGGAGATAGATGCCATGAATAACATTGTCATTGCCAATGGATTTCTTGATAGTAAAATTAGGCTTTCAAGATTTGAAATTTAGGATTCACCAGTGAGTCACACACAACACGAGTCAGTCCAAAGGGGCATCTCTTGGACTGGCCCATTTGTATTATTGCTTATTAATCCAGGGACAAAGTAGCCCTCACTAAGATGATTTGAGCTTCCCAATTACATGAAGTACTTCAAATTCCTTATTGTAGCAGAATACAATATTGGGTACCTTACTGGTCTTACATGAAAGAACAACAACTCTGGAAAGCAACAGGTTTTGGAGCACTTTTTAGTAGTAACAGGCTGTTGCCCTGCTCACATTTTTTTTTTTTTTATACACGAAGCACGCATGCACACGCAAAATGTAAAATCACTGAACTGGTAGTTACACCAGTTGGATCCCACCCCTGGTTTGAGGCTGTAACAACAGAATTGGGTAGAGCATTCCAGGTGTTGCTCTATATACTTCAGATTATTAATCTGCCTTAAAAAAAAAGATGTCAGACTTGAACTATAAATCATCCTCTTCCTGCCACCATCACAAATTTCTTCTCCCTATCTGAAATATCAAATACAGATCTTACATGATTATTCTTATGGCCAGGGCATTCATTAATATGGGCATACGAGGGCTACTATGAAGGAACAGTTTGCCAGAAGATGCTGGCAACATACTAGAAGCACCCCATGCCTCAACTTGTTTTTAGTTGGAGGCCTTTCCCAAAGACTTTGCTATAGAGTCTTAAACCCATTAATCTTGTCTCTCAAACACTGTCATATACAGCAGTCTGAAGGCTTTTAATTAAAAAAAAAAAAATCTTGGCCCTTGGCTTTATCTGCAGAAGGCATTAGCAGGTTGATACTACCTCCCCCCTTTGGTCCATGAATCAATAAGGCAGAGTTTGGCATGCCTCTCTCCCTGTATATTTCATCCCTAGCCAATGCCTGCACAGTGCCCTTTTCTAATTAAAAACTGGACACTTTCCCTGTGCCCATTAATATTACCCTGCATAAATCTGTCCTCTGTCCACACAGCTGCCACATGCGATCTGTGCTATACCTTGCAAATGAAGTTGCCTTGTGCTGAAAATCAACAGCCATGTGGAGCAAAACTGTTTTTCTGGATGTATGGCCAGATTTTTGTTTTGAGTACATATGAATATATAGGCAAAGCGTAGGTTTTGGCTGAGGCATTCTCTTTTGCTAGACAGTAATTGGAGCTTATTTCACTTTGTTAGGAATTTTTTTTTTTAAAGAAAGAAATATTGATTTATTTGAACTGAGAATTAAAATAACATCTAACATTTTTATTACTTTTAAAGATCTTTTCTAAAAATGTACTGGAAGATGACATCTTGAATAGCCAAATGGACCTGGCAGAGCCTTGAAAGAATTTCTTGGCTTCAGCTGTGAAGATTCTGGTAAGAGTAAATCCTTTGATTTGCCAAAATCCTTTCAAAAGGTATTAAGTTTATTAGCCATGTAAAACTGGGTGAAGCTATAATACCATATTTTACTCCTCTGGAAGAAAATGAATTTTACATACATGCTGTGCAAATATGTGAATAGTTTTGTTCATGAAACAAAACTGGATGCACTGAATATGCAGTTTAAGGAAGAACTTTATATGTGGAGAATCCTGTCTCCCCACAAACTCATTAACTTCTCTTCACAGTCTAAAACAGTGTTTTTCCACTTGAGCAACTTTAACATTTAACATTATCTGTGCTGTCTGGGGAATTCTGGGAATTGAAGTCCACACATCTTAAGGATGTCCAGGTTGAGAAACACTGGTCTAAAACCGTCCCATCTGTTGCAAATGTTTAGAGATGAGTCCAATTGCTTGCATAACATAAATTGAATTAGAGATGTCAGGAGCAAACTGCAACTACTTTGAAATTATGACAATCATGTCATCATGAATTTACCACGATTATGTACTGGCACGACATCTTCACCTCTCTCTATTCCCTTCTCTCCCTTTCTTTACTACAGGCATGGGAATTTGATGGGATGGGTGAAGATTAGGGATGCATCTAAGGGGTAACTGGCAACACTTAAGTTTGAATTCTGCTAAAATTTTAAATATGTATTACATGATTTCTGCTGTTGTGAAACTTCACTGTTAAATCATGCTAAACAGGCAGCTGGTCAAGTAGTTAGTGGTAGGTTTCAGACATGACACCAATCCATCAAGTGACTTAATTAATATGATGAATACATCTAGCCATTATAATTTTTATAGCTTAGCATTATACATGCTCAAATGTATTATACATTAATTATGAATTGTTTATTAAACTTGTATACAGATATAATATGAAAGGGCTTTTAGTTAGTAACAGTGTAACAACAGTTTTAAACACAATGTTAAACATCCATGGTAGGATTAAAGATAGGATTAAAATATCCTGATTCAGCCTCAGCAGCAATATCTCAGGGCTATTTGTTTGGGCTGAGCTGAGGAATCAATAGTAAACTAATTAAATTATGAGGGATCCTTAGTGCTCCTCTCTGAACTTGGGAGGATTTTGACTATCCAATGAATTCTATGTTGTTGTCCAGTAATGTGTGTATTGAGTATTTCAAACAATGTATAATAGATACATTTATCTGTACTCATTTATCAGAGGTAGAGACCTACCTGCTCCTTATCTGTCTCCCTTATTTCCTTTAGTTTGCTATTTATTTTTGTTGCAATTTCATAATTATCTCTTTAAAAATCTGTTTAAATTGGTGATATTAGGTAGAAGCCCAGTTCTGTGATATGATTTAGTGGCACTAATGTGATTTGCCACAGACCCACCTCCTCTGCCAATTCAACTAACAGAGCTTGTCTTTCCTGGGTTGCATGCACATCAGTTCTATAGTTTTAGCTTCACTTGAATGAATTACTCTGAGACTTATAAAAGTTTCATTACCTGAATTAGGTAACATCATCAGTGCTAGTCCTATCAGTCCTAGCATTGATGATATTACCCAGTTTGGGTAATGAAATGTCTGCAAGAAAATAACCAAGCTCAGAGAGTATCAAGGACCCCTTATTTCAATTTTGAGCTACAAATATTATCGTTTATTAATAAAATTATGCTTTGCATTATCTAACTCACTCATTTCTTAGAAATCTTTTGAGGCTGGGGTATTTGAGGCTACTGCAGTTCGCGATGAGTGAAATTTTATTTTGCAATAGCTCTCCCTTTAGTACTTCATAGACAGAATGTGCTGGGAAGGGGGAAGGTAGAGTGCAAATAAATCCCATTTGCATGTTAAACACAGTGCAACACTTTGGGTGAAACAATACTGTCTCAGGAGATTCCTCTTTTTTTGCAGTTGATATACCCTTGCACAACCTCAATTCATTCTGAAAATATGAACAATAGAAAATTGATTGACAGCCTATTCAATAACATCCAATCATATTGAGGATATAAATGTTGGCAATACTCATGGTCTGATTCTTCTTTGTTGTTACAGCTTCTCATTTAAATTTCTTTGGCATGCTAAACTTAAAATATGAAAAATTGAACTTTTTTCTATAAGCAAAAAAGAAAAAAAGGAAGCTGAAATGTTTCCAGTTAAAAGAAAATTAAAGCAGTTGTGATCGTCCAGTGCATATATTGAAGAAACAGATTTTTATGGAAGCAAGTGTCCGAATGGTCATTAGCACTGATTAACACCCACAATTGTGTAATCTTCCTCTTCCCTGGAATGCCACTTCTGACTCTTTCATTTTTCAAGATTTTACTGCCATGGACAGATTAACAGTAGCATTAATATCAGCGAATTTTTCCAACCCCAACAACATTTGAGGAAAACAATGCATAATAGAAAATGATGCAATTTCTAAGTAGATTTTGGAGAAAACATGGCAGTTAACAGCTAGGAATAATATGAAAAATCTAATTTGGTCATGACAAGTATGCTGCTCCCAATTTTGTGGGATTTCATCCCTCTGAATGAACACTCAAACATACCTTTCTATTTGGATTCACAGTGCACGAGACAGCATTAATTCTTCTTATCCATGCAAAGCGGTGAATAATTACACAAAGAGGGGAACCGAAAGATGATAGTGTCAAGCAATACATTTGCATTATTTTAGATGATGTCAGAATGGGAGAGAAGTAGATTAGAGAATATACTGCCTTGGATGGAAGCCATAGGTATGCCAATGGAGAGCTGCTTTCTTCTTTAAGAACTTGTCTGTCAGCCAAGATGTTAGAAGCCTTTACCTAAAAGCCCTTGAAGTTCAAATATGTGGGTTACTGAAGAAAAAAATTTAGTTATGGTACCTAAATTGAGAAATTCCGCTTTGGATCATTTTACATAGTGCCTTTTTGTTTTCTTACTTTAAGGCCCTGTCACACTGCCCAACGGATGCAAAACGTTTGCAACGGACGAGAAAAATGTTCCATCCGTTGTTATCCACTCTCAGAAGGGGCAAAAATTTGCATAACCGGAGCAGATAACATGGAAAGGAACGGACGCAGGGAGGACGCAGGGCGGATAGAAAGCGGATGCGGAACCAAAGCCCAGCAGATGGAAGCGGATGAAAGCAGATGGCGCATCTGCTAGGCTTCCGGGGGACCTCAGCAAAGCGGACACGGAATGAATACAGCGGATGCAGAATGGATGCCGAACGGATGAAGCGGATGCACAGCGGATGCACAGCGGATGCACAGCGGATGCACAGCGGATGCACAGCGGAAGCCTAGCGGATGCCGAGCGTTAATTGCACATGCGGGGAGGATGCATTGCATAAGGCCCGCGGATATAAGGGAAGCAGCTCGGAAGCAGGTCGCCATTCAGAGGAAAGACCTGCTGCCGGATGGATTGACTGCCTTGCCTGCCTTGCCTGCATGTCTGCCTGCAAGCCTTGCTGCCAGCCTTGCTGCCAGCCTCCCTGCCAGCCTTGCTGTATGCCTGCCTGCCAGCCTTGCTGCCAGCCTCCCTGACAGCCTTGCTGTCTGCCTGCCTGCCAGCCTTGCTGCCAGCCAGTCTGCCTGCCAGCCTTGGTGCCTGCCTGCCAGCCTTGGTGCATGCCTGCCTGCCAGCCTTCCTGCCAGCCTTGGTGCCTGCCTGCCTGCCAGCCTTTCTGCCAGCCTTGGTGCCTGCCTCCCTGACAGCCTTCCTGCCAGCCTTGGTGCCTGCCTCCCTGCCAGCCTTCCTGCCAGCCTTGGTTCCTGCCAGCCTCCCTGCCAGCCAGCAACCCCACAACCATGCGGAAGCACAGCAAGCCTCAGCCATCTGCTGCCAGCCCTTGCAAGAGGGACAGGGCTACCATCCCGCCCCCTGGCCCTGCTGGGGCTTCTGCAGCACAGGCTCGCTCTTCTGGGGCTGGGGCTTCTGCTGCTTCTGCTTCTGGAGGAGCTGATGACAAGCACTCCAGCACCAGCCACCTCCATAGCACCTGGACCCTTCACCCCTGAGACTGAGCGACCAAGAGGAGTGCCAGAGACTCATTTTTGTTTTATAGCTTGTTGTTAATAAAGTCTATTTTTGATTCATACACTTGCTTCATTTTTTTTTAATAAAGTCTTGTTGTAAACTTTTAGAATTGGTTTAAGCCTTTGCATGCTTGTGGGATGGGTTAAGATAGCAGTGGGATGGGCAGGGATACCTTTGGGATGGGTAAGGATAGCAGTGGGATGGGCAGGGATACCTTTGGGATGGGCAGGGATACCTTTGGGATGGGTAATAGCTGTGGGATAGATAAACCTCCAGTGCAAGTATAGTGGGACTGTATGGTCCACCCTCCCAGGTGCCACACCTTTGGCCCTTTATTATCAATAACAATTTATTCATTGATCCACACATTTGAACATAAACACAACTCTTTATTAAATGCCCTGTTCATTGTAGGCCCACCCAACATACATGGCCCAATTTCATCAGTGTGATGAGACAGGCTGAAGGAAGCATCCATTAAGCATTAAGGGAGAAGGCGTCATCCCTTACGATGAAGTAGGCCACATCTTGCGTGTCGTTGGGCAGGGGGTCTGGATCTGGGAAGCCCACGATGAGGTTGCATTCCAGCCTATCCTTGTGGTCACTGGCGTTGTATACCTGGGCATCTGAAGCTGACCCGTTGCCTGAAGCATCGATGCACATGAACTTGTAGTCAGCATCGACCATGGCGAAGAGGATGATGCTGAAGAAGCCCTTGGAGTTGTGATAAGAGGACCCTGAGTTGGCTGGTCCTTTGCAGGCCACATGCTTGCCATCGATGGCTCCAACGGTGTGTGGAAAGTTCCACCTCTGATACCACTGCTCTTCAACTTTCTTCCATCCTTCTTCAGTGGAGGGGCACTGGAGGAGCTCCTCCTTGTATTCTTCGATGATGGCCTGCACCACTTCTCTGACCACAATGCTGATGGTGTTGTGTGGCACTCTCCAGCCATACTGCATGCTCCTGTAGGTGGTCCCTGAGGCCAGGTGGTGCAGAGTGAGTGCCACCTTGAGCCCAGGTTCCAGGCTGGGCCGGAAGTTGGTGTTTTCCTTGGTCAACCTGGGTGTCAGGCGCTGCACAACTTCGTGAAACATGGCTGGAGGCATTCTCATGAAGTTCTGGAATGCCTGAGTGTCTTCGTTCCTGAGCTCCACCATCAGCTTTTGTACAGTCCGTACTCTGCTCTTCTGGTGAACCATCTTCGTACCCAGATGCTTCTTGGCTGCCTCTTTTTCTTCCTGTAGTAGAGTTCACAGAGCCTGTAGATGGCTTCGCACTGTTGCAGAAGGATGGTGGCTGCCAAAAGGACTTTGTTACGATCCATGGTGGACATGACTGGATGCTGTGGAAGAGGAAGAGGCAGATGAAGGCTGCAGAGGTCTGCACCGCAGGGCTGCTGTTCTGAAAGTGAGATCCAGATGAGTTGCTCCCCCTTTTTATTGGCAGTATAGTTGTCCCTTTGCATCCTCTAGGCATCCTCTAGGCATCCTCTAGACATCCTTAATATCCGAGATAGGTCCCCTCTGCGAATGTTTTTTTTGTTTTACATGCTTTGTTTCCGAGCTGCATCTGCTAGGCATCCATTCTGCATCCGTTCTGCATCCTTTCTGCATCCGTTCCGCTTCCTCCCTGCGTCCGAGTGGATGCGAGTTGCGCGGATGCGGAACGGATGCCTAGCGGATATAGCGGATGCGTAATGGATGCAGAACGGATGCCTAGTGGGTGTGTAGCGGATACAGAATGGACGAATTGGATACATTTTCTGCACAAAAGTTTTGAGCAGCTCAAAACTTTCTGAGCGGATGAAACGTCCATAAATGGATGCTGGACGGATAGAGAGGAAGCAAAACGGAGGCAGTGAGTACAGAACGGATACATCGCGTTAACCAACGGATGGCAAGCTTTTTTGTCCGTTTTACATCCTCTTTGAATCCATTGGTGCAGTGTGACATGGGCTTTAGATATGAAGCACCATCTATCTTGGTCCCTTCTTATATTCAATCATTTTTGTTTTATTCTATTTTAAAATTTAGTCATATATTTTAATATCCTGAAATTTCACTTTACTCCTTATTTACATTGTTCTCTTTGTTTTAAAGTTAACTTGTATGAATACAAAATTGCATATATTTAAGCCCTCCTCTGCTAAATTATTTAAGAAATGTGAAAAATAAGCTGCAGTATAATTTTAAGTAATTCAGTACTTGCCCAAATATTTGTACCTTGTTGTTTCTGTTAATGCTCCTATTGTTTTTTTAAGTATGTATTTCTAAAAGTGAAGAGGAATAATTTCAAGCATATTTTTAACCAGAAGAGTGATGGCTTCCAAAGTGAATGGAAGCCTGTGTAAGAAGTACGACAAGTTCTGACCTAGACAGTCACCATGGCAGGTGGATCAATCTGTGTGGATCATGCTGTGCTGGTAGAGAAAGAGGTTTCCTAAATTTTTACTGCTGTTTTGATATTTCAAGGGTTGATTTTCTAGTCAATATGGTGGACACCCATCTGGTTAAATAAAATGACACTTCATTCCAATGTTTTCACCTTAAAGATTTGCTGTGATAATACCAGACTGCCAAACAAACACAGGATATGTTGTCGTTACAGGTGGTAAAACCAATGCATCAAGGACTCACTGGAGTCCTGGTAGTGTTGTCTATTGGCCTGTGACTTGCTTAAAGGATGCCAGTGCATCTTCAATGCTTGCAACTCCTTTGTTATCTTAATCTCTTTGTTTTTTTTATGTTATACTGTCTCTTCCTCCCCCCCCCCCCCATTAAAGAAAGAGATTTAGACCTTAAACACAAAAACCAACCCTTCAAGCTTGGGAATTATCTTTGCCTTTAAATGTGAGTGATCAATGCCCATTTTCTTTTGAAAATAAAACTCTTTTGAACCTTGAAAGCCTTCCACTGTTGAGCTATGTCTAAGTGCCACATGGGGAAATGGGCTAAAAACAGCCCATTTTTTTCCTTTAATGCTTACATTGGAGGTCTTGAAGTTCAGTCCAGAGCAATCAATTTAATTGGTGCAAGCTCTGGTGACAGATTCTGCCGGTTTACACTCCAGTATAGCACAAATTTAAATGCTGGGGAAAAAAGCAAAAGATATACTCTTTGGTCTCTACTTAAACAGGGCAGTGGTATTGGAAAAAGAACACATTTAATTTATCACTGTCAGAGCAGGTGCAAAGTTTAATTCTAACTAAAAGCATTAAACAATTAACCCAGACAGTCAGACTCTTCTAAAAATGCTCAGTTGCAAGTAACATACGGTCCAACTTGCCAATGGAATTAATAATAATTTTAGAAGTCCAGTTTTCTGTTTCGTACAAGCAACTACCTTCCTTCACTTTTTTAAAAAAAAACATTGCATTAACTGGACAAATTACTGAAGGCAAAACTTGAATCCTTAGCTCTTTGATCATTGCTGATATATCATTCTTATATGGCAAAGTCCTCTCAACTGTCAACTAAATAACAAAATTGATTTTCAACTTCATATTGTGATGTCCTCCCAACTTCTGAGAGGTGAAAAGTTACAAAAGCAACACAATGCATTTTCTTTCCATTGGGCAAGAGAACTCTGAGGATATATGACTATTATTAAATATTATTAAATATTATTAAATATTCTTGACTCTTGACAAATGTATCTTTTCTTTTATGTACACTGAGAGCATTTGCACCAAGACAAAGTCCAATCATACTTGGCCAATAGAGAATTCTATTCTATGGTGGCAACCAGAATATTTGTTTGCTGATCTGCAAAGATAACTGGGACAAATCAGTTGCGACATAACCACTGAATAAAATTGCTAATTTGGTTTCAGAGTTGAGTGAGGATAAGAAATAAAGAGGGAGAACATGAGTTTAAAGGGTGCTTGCTTCTCTTTAAACCCTCAAATCTTCTTCTTCTTTTTTAAATTTATCGCCTCAGTTCTTTCTTTTTTTAAATAAATTTTATTGGTTTTTAAAAAACATGAACAAACAAAACATAAAAACATCAAACTATCTTCCATAGGTATACAAACAGTGTGCCGGTTGGTTTACAAATTATTTTGTGCATCCATTTCATAGTTTTCAATTACAGTTATATTACATAGAAGCTCATATTATCAATCAAGAATTAAGTACCTTAGTATCATTATCAATCAATCATTTGACTATAATTTTATTCATTCGTATTTTATGAGGTAACCATAATTTACTTAATTAATTTTATAACAGTTCATATTATCATCCCAAATCTATGCTAAAATCATTTTGTAGGAATAAAAAAATGTACATCTTGATATATTTGTTATTTTCTAAAAATCTACATATTACATTACTGTATTTTATTGTTTAACCATTGATAAAAAAGACCCAAATTTCATAAAATCATTTATCCTCTTGTTCTCTAATTTCAAATGTTAATCTACTCATTTCAGTACATTCCAATATTTCCTTAATCTCCTCCTGTTATGATGTCTTCTCATTTTTCCAGTTTTTAGCAAATACAATCCTAGCCGCTGTTAATACATTTACAATCAAGTATTTCAAGTCTTTATTGTGTTTCAGGTAAAATTCCCAATAAAAATATCTCTGGTTTCAAATCTATATGTTTTTTTGTCATTTTTTCCAACCACGTGTGGATTTTAGTTCAATATTTTTTAGCATCCGCACAAGTCCACCATATATGGTAATATGAGCCAGGTGTCTGATGACATTTCCAACATTTTTTAGATTTATTCTTGAACATTCTTGCTATTCTTGTCGGGGGAAAATGCCACCTGTAAAACATCTTATACAAATTTTCTTTATAAGCCATTGACATTGTCATTTTATAATTTTGAGACCACAGTTTTTGCCATTTCTCTAGGTCAATCCCATATCCAAAATTCTTCCCCCAAGCAATCATAGTTTCTTTAACTTGTTCTTCTTCTAGTTTAATTTCTAATAAATATCCATACAATTTTTAAATCACCTTTTCATCAGTACCTGTCAAAATCTTATCTAAGTCAGTCAATTTATCATAGAAACCTTCTATTTTGGAATCTTCAACATACCTTGAGTGTATTTGCGCATATGAAAACCAATTCGTCTTTATACCTTGTTCCTCTAGTTTTTGAATAGATTTAAGTTCATCCTTTTCATTCAGTATTTCACAAAATCTAACTGTTTGTTCCTTTTTATATATTATAGGGTAAGAAAATGCTTCAGTAGTCAATAACCAGACTGGAATTTTCAAATAACATTGTCTTTTAATCTTATTCCAATTTAACCACAGAGACTCCCGTATATAATGTCTTCTAAAATATCCCTGTGTTTTAGTTCCTTTATACCATAAAAAAGCATGCCACCCCAACAACAAATCATGTCCTTCTAATCTCAACAATCTAGAATTTCTTAATGTTATTCATTCCTTGACCCACATCACATTTGTAGCTTGGCAGTACAACTCCCAATTAGGCAAGCCAAATCCTCCTCTAATTTTAGCATCTTGCAACAGTTTTAACTTTATTCTCGCTTTCTTACCTTGCCAGATATATTTCGACACAATTTTATTTAATTCTTCAAAATAGTCTTTTCCAAGCCTAATTGGAATTGTTTGAAACAAATATAAAATTCTGGGTAGTATATTCATCTTGATTGTTGAGATTCTCCCAATTAATGACAGTTGTAAATTTTCCCATTTCGTCAAATCAAGTGCTATCTGCTGTTTAAGTTTGATGTAATTATTCTCTTTTAATGTACTGCATCTTGCTGTCAAATATATCTCCAAGTACTTGATCTTATTCATGACCTGGATTTTCAATAAGATTGTCAGTTCTTCCTTTTGTCTTAATAACATTTATTTATTTTCAAACCAGCCACCTTGCCATATGTCTCTATCTTTTCCAACAGCTTTGGTGCTGTTTCTAAAGGGTCTTCTAAAAAAAAAAAGTCATCCTCAAAAGCTTGCAGCTTAAATTCTTCCTTTTTAATTTTCATTTCTTTTTCACTCTTTTCATCTCTAATAATTCTGTTTAGTACTTCCAAAGTTAACACAAATAGCAAAGGTGATAGTGGGCACCCTTGTCTTGTTCCTTTTCTTATATTAATAGAGTCTGTCAGTTCTCCCTCTATCATTACCTTTGCCATTTGCTTGTAATATATAGCTTCTATTGCTTGAATAAATTTTCTGGCAAAACCCATCTGTTCCAACAATAATAACATGAATCGCCAATTCACACTGTCAAATGCCTTTTGTGCATCTAAAAATATCAAAGCCATTTGTTTTTCAGGATGTGCCTCATAGTATTCCAAAGTATCTAAAATTACTCTCATATTATCTTTAATTTGTCTCTTTGGCAGAAATCCATTTTGGTCAGGATGTCTAAAGTTATTTAAATATTTTTGAGTCTTTCTGCTAGGACTGAAGCAAAAATTTTATAATTTAGTAGAGAAATAGGTCTATAATTCTTAATTTGCAATGAAGCGGCCTCCTCTTTTGAAATAAGTGTAATATAGGCTTCTGACCATGATTTAGGTATCTTCTTCTTTAACATAACTTCATTCATAACTTCTAACAATGAAAGATTCAATGATTCTTGTAATGTTTTATAAAATTCTGCCGGAAGTCCATCTGGGCCTAGTGCCTTTCCATTGTTTTGCTTCTTAAGTGCTTCAGTTAGCTCCATCATGGTTATATTGCTTTCTAACATTTTTTCAGTCTCTTTAGGTGTCTTAGGTAAATTAGCATTCTGTAAGTACCGCTTAACTCTTTCCTCATCAATGTTCTCTTGCTTATATAATTTCCCATAAAAATCTCAAATGATTTCCTTCTTCTCTTTACTGCCATAGCAAATTTGACCTTGCTCATCTATTAACTGCAATATTTTCCTTGCTTCTTTCTCCTTTCTCAGTTTATATGATAATCATCTACTTGGTTTGTTTGCATCTTCAAAGTAGTTTTGTTTAGCACTTCTAATTTTCTGTGCTAGTTCTTCTTTTTCTATTTGACCCATTTTGTGTTTAAATATGTCCATTTTTAACTTAATATCTTTTTTCTGTGGCATTTTCTTTAGCTCTTTTTCAAGTCTTTTATGCCCATCCTCTAAGGCCTTGGAGGCTAGCCTTTTCCTAGTATTCCTTTTCCTTGTATAATCTATTATTAAGCCTTCATATTATCAAGCCTTCATAGCATATGCCTTCATTGCATCCCATACATTCTGGATTGATGTATCTTCTTTCTTATTTTCTCTAAAGAAAAAGGCCTTTTCTTTCTCCATCCACTGTACAAAGTCTTTTTCCTTTAAAATAGTTTTATTTAATGTCCATCTGGATTTTCTTTTTTGTCCTTTCCATTTAATTGTCATTGGGTTGTGGTCTGCCCAAGTGTTTGTTTCAATATTTATTTCTTGGATGTTAGATATTAATTCTGTTGACATCCATATCATGTCTATTCTGGACCATGATAGATGTCTATTTGAATAAAAGTATATTATTTAATTTTAGCATTTCTTTCTCTCCATGTATCTTTTAAGTTCATTTTATCAACCATTTAAAAAAAAGATTTTGGGAGAGTCCTTCTGTTTTGTTTTGTTGTTGTTGCTGTACAGTCCAATTTATTGTCTCCAATTCCATTAAAATCTCCCATCATAACTTTATTGGCATAGTCCAGTTCAATTATTTTCATATGTAATTTTTTGTAAAATTCTTCTTGCGTATCATTCGGAGCATAAATTGCAATTAAGAGTATTTTCATACTATTGTCCATTATTTCCACCATTAATATTCTTCCATCTTCATCAGTATAGATCAATTTTGCTGGGATGGTCTCTTTAATATATAAAATCACTCCTCTTTTCTTACACTGAGTCAAAGAAGTAAATATTTTCCCTAATTTTGGCTGTACCAACAATTTGTTGGTACAACAATTTGTTGTACCAACAATTGTTCATATTGTTTTTTGATATGTACTTCTTGTAAACAAATTATATCAAATTTTAATTTCTCTAATTTATGAAAAGTTTTCCTTCTTTTAGCGGTTGAATTAAGTCCATTTATATTAATTGTAATCAATTTTTTCTCTTCCATGGTTATATTTTATAATTGGGTTTAGCATCTCTTGTGGATCTTAGTTCACGTTGTTCTTTGGCTTCCACCTTTCCATGTACTGCACCTTCTTCTTTTTCAGCCACCATTTGACAGTCATCTTGAAATTCAATTAATGAGATCTCTTTTTCTGCCTCCTCCTCTTTCCTTCCAAAAAATTCTGCATAAAATAATTACACTTTCTCAATTGAATCAATTCTACATCTCTGTTCTTGCCATGTGAACATTAACCCTTCTGGAATCAGCCATCTATAATTCACCTCTTTTTAAAATAGCATTTTAGTCAAGAATTGGTATTCTCTTCTCATCTTTCTCACTCTTCTAGGTATTTGTTTTAAGACCACAATCTCCTTGTCTTTGTATTTCAATGCTTTCTCTTTTGCCACTTACAATATTTGCGTTTTAATAGCTTTCTTTGTAAATCTGATGTGGACTTCTCTTGGTAAGTTATTTCTCATTGCATATCTTGTGAAAACTTGATAAACCTCATCTATTCCATCCATCATCTTCTCTTGAGTAATTTCCAAAGCTTCAGCCAGCATTTCTATCATTATCTCAGCTAAATTTTGTCCTTTTTCTTCCTCTACATTTTGGAATCTGAGATAGAATTCTGATCTATCCATCTCCCATCTCAACATACCACTTTTATCTTGTTCAATCACCATTAATCTATTATCAATATCTCCAATCTTCTTATCTCTTTGTTTATCTTCAATTTTTTGGAATCTCTCATCATACTTCGACATCATTTGTTGGATGCTCTCCACTTTTTCATTGATCTTCCCTGTTCTTTGTTCAGTGTTCTCTGTTCTTTGTTCAATGTTCTCTATTCTCTTTTCAATTTTTCAATTGCTTTAATATCTTTTTTTTTTTACAAATTTTTATTAGTTTTCAATAAACAAACACACACAAACATCAAAACATAAGACATCAAAAACAAAAAGACATCAAAAAGACATCAAAAACATAAGACATCAAAACATAAAACTTCTTTTTGGAAAGCGGCTTAGTCCCGGGTTACATCTTTTTATACAGACATAAATTCAAAATTCATGCTCACTTTTTGTCCAATTTCATATCTTATTTACCATTCTACATTTTCTATATAGCTTCTCCCCTCTTTTCACTCTCTTAATTCTATTTTATTTATTTCATCTCAATTTAAATCATTATACTTATTTCTTTTGTCTGTTCTATTTCAATTTTCTATTATCTTTTCTCATTAACACAACATTTCTCCTGTAATCACAGATTGAAGTATGACACCTTTAAATCTTTCCCCTAAATTTAACACTTTAAATAATATATACTTTTCATTCTGGTTTTGCTTAGTACATTCTGAAACTACTTACTGTATTATAAAATAAAAGAGAATAATAAGTTTATAATATAGTTAAAACAATAATCCATAACAAATCAAGCTCAATTATTAAATCCAATTTTCTAACATTATTTCAAATATAAATATAACAATACAATCTTATGTACTTTGCAGAATCTCTTCTTTAATCATATTTTTACCCACTATCTCTGAATAGATCTTGTTTCTTTACATCTTGTTTTAAACCTTTGTAACTTCTCTTCCCTTTTCCCCTTCCTTTCTTCTGCAATCCTGTCTTTTTACCCCCTTGTCTCTTAATCTCCACCTTCTTGATCTCCACCTTCTTCTGTATTTCTCCTTTCTGTTGCTTTCTTACATTATATAGATTTTTCATCTTATTTTTCCCTTTTTTGGTTGTTTTTTTAAATCTTAAATTCTCCATTCTCTTTCCCTTCTTTCCCTTTTCTTCCCCAGCTAAAATTGTTTGTTCATTAAAGATGGCTTCTTCTTAATCGCAATCTTCTTGTTCTTGTAGTTTCTGGTAGGTATAAATCGCCATTTCTAAAAAATGGAAAACAGATCCGGAAGAGCTCTTCCCTTCTTGGTCCTCTTCTTTTAGCTTTTTAAATTCAATTTTCAGTTCATCAACAAGTAGTGCCATTGGAAAAAGTTTTTTTAAACAACCCAAATATTTTTAGTCTTTCAAATAGTAATTTCCAAAATGTCCCAAAGTCATCAAGTAATCCAAATACACACAGTCTGTTTCATTTAGCACTTTCTTCTTTTTATATTTTCTCTTCCTGGGGTTATAGTTCAGTTATAAAGCTCCAGTTGAAATACATCTTTCAGAAGTTTTGTTACAATTTCACTCTAATCTTGTAAATTCCAAGCAGACTCCTCCAAGAAAATCTTAATGTTAGTTCTTTTCCTCTCCCTTCCCACTTATAGCAAAAGAAATATTTTTTTTCTCAATGCTCAGAAATCTTTATTGTCCCCTTGGCTTCAATTTTCAATTTAATTACTTGCTGATGCCAAAATGGTTTTTCCAATTTCTCCATTCATTTGCTATCACCGGAAGGAAGAAGAATGAGAAAACAACAAACTTTCCCTTTTTACTTTCATTCACCGCTTCTTCCGTCTTCATAGGGAACGATGTATCTTCCGGTTTGCAAGGCTTCGATGGTGGCAGGAATCTGCGATCGTGCGCAGTTCCTGCTGCACTCACCACTGGAGTGCCCCTGATCCAGCTGGATTTGGGGGCTATAGTTACCCTGTAGAGGTAACTGAAGACAGGGGAGATTCAGCAGGGGTCTAGGGGAATTGCAACCCCCCCTCCTTAGCTGGCTTAACTCCCTTTTCCAAAAGTGGTGGAGTGGCGGTCAGTAATGGCTGCCACAAAAAAGCTTTCATCTGGATAAGAATGTGCAGGAGAAAGCTGAGAAAGTGAAAGTTTTTGGCTGACCAGGATGACAAGTAATACCTAAATGCCCTGGACTTTAAGTATTATTAAAGATACATCATTCCCCAATTGCTTTAATATCTTGAATTCCTTGCATAATCATCTGCAGAGTCACTTTTTCTTGTTTCTTTTCTTGCTTTAACATTGTCTGTATTGAATGTTGTCCTTCAGATGGTGGAGAGGAAGGAGTAGAAGTTGAAGAATCAGGAGCTGCAAATTTTCTACTCATTTTAAACAATTCAAAATCTTCAGGTTCTTCTAAGCCTGAATCCAATTGTGATTCAAAGTAAAAATAAAAATGGTGAAGAAAAAAAAGCCCAATAATAATAATAATAACAATAAAAATAGAAAGGAGGCAAACAAGGTTTCTTCAGGTTCTTGTATACCTTAATCCAATCAGTAAAGAGAGGGACTTGAAAAAAAAAACAAAAAGAAAAAGAGAAATTCTTCAGGTTCTTCAAGATCTTAATCCAATTGAAGGGTCTGAAAGAGAAAAATACATAAAAATGAACCAAAAAAGGAAATTAAAAAAAAAAAACAAAAATTCCAGAAAAAAAAGAAAAAAGAAGGCCTAAGGCCTTCCCTTTAAAATAAAAAGCAAGCATGGAGGTTGGACTTCCAAAAACAAAAAAAAAGCCAAAGATGAACTCCAAGAAGGCCAGTGGGGGAAAAAGAAAAAAGAAATTCAATAAGGGTAGTTAGGAGGAATAGCACAGCTTAGAAAAAAAATAAAAAGGACACACTGCACTTTGTTTAATTATCCAAGGCTCTTATTATAACTCTTCTCCAAAGACTTATCGCTTTTCTTTTCATAAGTTTCAACACCAGGCTTCAGCTGTTGATAGAAATCCAGAAAAGCACCTGCAATAACACTCTCCCATGCTCTTCCCTCTATCTTATCAAATAGCCGTGTCCTTGAAAAAAAAATCTCAATTCTTTCATTCTCAACTTTCTCAGCTTTGTCTGATCACAGAAAATAAAGTATTTTCAAGCCTCTAGTTGGCAGTGTTACCAAGTTTCTTTTACTCTCACTTTCCCCCTCCTTTCCCAACAAGATATAATAAAAATTAACCAAAAAAAAAAAAAAGAAAAATATTTTTTTAAAAAAGAAATAACTAAATAACTAAAGGAGCCTCTAGCCTAAAATATTACAAAATTAAAAGGGAGAAGAAAAAATAGATATAAAAAAACCCCAGTCCAGTTTCAAAATACAAGATTGTATATAGAAAATCCAACAATACAAAAAACCCACAAAACCTTACTTTGATGCTTCCGTTTAAAATCGCCGCTTGATAATTTCTGTCAAAAACTTTTACAGATTCCTTCTTTCCTTTAGGATGTCCTTTCAAGTCTTAGAATAAATAAAGTTCTCACCTAACCGGAACACTTTCTCTTTCTGCTTCTTCCATTTCGGAGCTGTTCCAACTTCAGCAGCTTTAATGGCTGCCTCTTTACTGCTGGCAAGAAGAGTTTCTCCTGGATCGACCAGGGACTTTGCAGTATCCCTGGGATCAGCAGGATGTGCTCTTCACTTTCGCCATCTCTTCGGGATGGTTTAGGTCCAATAGAACCATCCAGGGGAAAAGATATCAGCTGTGATCTCAGACCTCCGTACAGGCATGCAGTATCATCGTGATGCCAGCTCCGCCCTCCCAACCCTCAGATCTTCTTATTTCTTTTTCCTCTGAATTCAAATGGCCAACTCACTCAAAATTATTTCTTTTTTTTCTCCTTAACACTGAACAAGTTAATCCTCCGAAGGCAACCATTATTTCTGTGTCATATCCTGGATCTACTGAGGAAATTGCAGGCAATAATTTCAGATGATTTGCAAGCAATCAGCTTCACACGAATGGTCACCCAGCAACATTTCTTAACTACATGATGCTGGTGAGATTATATTTTTGCAACCCAGTCTTCCTTTCCTCCTATTGTACTTCTCTGAAGATATAAGGTATCTCTAAGCAATCTTTGATGTGAGGATAGGGAGTTACAAAATGTTCCAATTTCCATGGTAAAATGTAAAAGGAATATAGATAATGAAGATAACATTAATGGGAGGATTTTAACTATCCAATGAATTCTATGCTGTCCAACAATGTGTGTACTGAGTATTTCAAACAATTTATAATAGATACATTTATTTGTCCTCATTTATCAGAGGTAGAGACCTATCTGCTCCTTATCTGTCTCCCTTATTTCCTTTAGTTTGCTATTTATTTTAGTTGTTTCATAATTATCTCTTTAAATATCTGTTTAAATTGGTGATATTAAGTTGGAGCCCAGTTCTGTGATATAACTTAGTGGCACTAATGTGATTTGCCACAGACTCACTTCCTCTGCCAATTCAACTAACAGGGATTGTCTTTCCTGGGTTGCATACACATCAGTTCTATAGTTTTAGCTTCACTTGAATGAATTACTCTGAGACTTATAAAAGATTTTTTTTTTAAATGTCTTGCTAGATAAACCTCAGGTTTGGGGTTTTCACAGAATTTGAATCACAATGCAAAGCCTAATCAAGTTAAGAACTGTTCCATATATTAAGCCAAATAAGACCCTTGAGATATTTCATGGAACTAATAGCATATCTGAGACAACAGTCCAGATTGTGAAAACATAATTGTGAAAAAATATAAATGACCACCCACCTCAGCCTTTTCAATCTTTATGACTTTTTGTTTCAAAAGATGAAATATTAATAATAATTCATTCACAGATCTCCTAACAACACACCTCACTTGAATTCTGTGGAAATACATTTCTGAACTACATCACTTTAAATATCCCCCCCCCATTCATGTTCTAATATACAGGTTTAATAGCCCTTCATCCTAACTAAATTAAAATATTTATGTAAAGTTATATATTGGGTTATGTTTATCATTTATGTTGTGTTAGAATGACCTTGGCCAGAAGTGTTGACAGTGCTTGGGGTCTGGTCATTCTTTTAATCTGAAATAATGCTGTGAAATATTAGTCTGTGGAAATTAAAAGTCTATCTTGTACAACTGAGATGATAGGCTGGTATAAAGGTGGAAAAGTTGTAACCAACAAGCCTTATGCCAAGAAAGAGTGATTATATTATACTTGGAATAACATACCAAAATACAAAAAAGATTTTGAGACCTTAGAAAAAGTGCAGAGAAGAGCAACAATGATGGTAAGAAGTCTGAAGACAAAACCCTGTAATGAACAATTGAGGAAATTGGGCATGTCTAGTCTAAGGAAGAGAAGGATTGGGTATGATATGATAACAATATTCTAGTACTTGAGGGGCTGTCACAAAGATTAGTTGTTGATCTATTCTGCAAAGCATTTGAGGGCAAGACAAGAAGTAATGAGTGGAAGATACTTAAAGATCCAACTTAGAATTGAGAATTTTTTTTGTATTGAGAACAATTGACCAGTGGAAACCTTATTTTGAAAATTCTAGGTGTTTCATCAATGGAGGTTTTCGAGAAGAGACTGGACTGCTATGTGTTCAGAATGGTATACAGTTTCTTGCTTGAGTAGGGGGTTAGAGTAGAAGACCTGCAAGGTCTTAGTAGAAACCCCATTGTTATATGTTCTTCTGTATTAATGTAACCCACCTGCAGCTGTTTTTCATGATCTTGAAGCAAGTAGCAAAATATCCACTGACTTGGAAAACTGAGAAGATAATGCCTGAGATTGAAATTCTGGAACTTAATCATCCATTGAAGTTTTCATTGGTGTGAACTGCATGTAGGTATTTTGCTGCAATAAAGCAACTCATTGTGATTCTGCAATGGAGAGCAGGATAGGTAAGATGACCATCAAAGCAGCATGATCAAAGCTCCATCTCTTTCTATTGTTGATATGTCATTGAAATATGTACAAAAAGGGTGGAACTTGGATTGTGCTGTGAACTTCTCCTTGCCTGTTTTAACACTCCCTGTGGATAACACTGTGAACTCTGAAGCTACTGTTGTTACTGAATGCAAAGCTGAAATCTTGGACAGATAAGATTTACTGCAATTTTTGGTGTGAAATCTGACAGCCCAAAGCAAAGAAAAATGCAAAGGAACTCCAAGACAGATATCACAATGAATTTATATATGATACTGCACTCTGACAGCTGCCATAGGATACTGTTACAGAAAAGCCATCTGCTCAGCTGAGAAACATTGTCCTCTTTCAATACTTGGCTTGGAGCACAGTAATAACCCATTTCCAACGAAGTAGATGGAGAACTACTCCTGTATTTATTCTGAACCTAGAAAGACAATAACTTGAATTTTGGAAAAAGAGTCTGTTATTTTTCTTTATCCGCCTCACCTGTGAAGATTATGGAGCCCCCCCCCCAAAAGGGACCATCCATTGGACTGTACAGCAAATATGTTTTAGACACTTTAGGACTTTTCCATCAAGCATAAAAATTATCCTGTCAATTGAAAAAAAAACTTTTCCTAACAATACTCATTCAGTGAAAGATACATTTAGAAATGATTTAAGGAGAAGGAAACTTTGGAGACATTCTCGTTGATTATGCGTGACTATCCTGATTTTATTTAGATATATCAATATGCCTTTTCACTCTACAATCTTCTTTCCACAGATGTGTTACCTTCATGGCTTCTCCTGGTTCACTAAAGCCCATGTCCCACTACACCAACGGATGCAAAGAGGATGTAAAATGTTAAAAAAAGCTTGCCATCCATTGGAAAATGCTATGCATCCGTTGTGTACTCACTGCATACGTGTTTCATACGCTCCTATCCTTTGAGCATCCATCCACTGAGATTTCATCTGCGCAAGAAGTTTTGAGCTGCACAAAACTTTTTGAGCGGATGAACTTTCCGCTGTGTACGATGTAAATCCGTGACATACGAGCAACAAACATTCTATGTCCGTTTATCATCCGTTAAATGTCCACTGTATCCTCTCTGCATCCTCTGGGCATCCTCGCAACTCACATCCGCTGCAGCTGAAAACCGAAAGAGGGAGGAAACAAAAGGTATGCGGAACATCTACACAGTGTTAGTAGCACGGAAATAGAAAGGATGAGCAGTGAATGGTTTACATCCTATATACATCCTCTAGGCTTCCTATGAACATCCCTTTAACATCCCTGCTACATACTACCCACGTCCATTCTTTTCCTTTCTTTTCCGTTCTGTTTATGCAAATTTTTGCCACTTTTTGGAGTGGATGACAATGGATGGAGCCACCCCCCAAAATTTGCTCATCCGCTGTGTCCTTTTTGCATGTGTTTTGCATCCATCGGCCAGTGTGACCTAGCCTTAAAACCTTCTCATTTGGCATTTTCAGTAACAGTTTTGCTATCACTGTTAAACAGAAGTTGTCTCCTTTATTTTTGGGGAAGGAGGAGTTGAAAGGTAATGCAGAAATTTTCTAATGACCAAGGATTCCAAGCAAGAGTTGTCAGACAGCTTATCTACAACATTTTCTGAAGAAACTATTCCCCCACTCCCTCTCAGTATTTACATCTACACCTAAAGGAATACTCCATCTGTTCAGCAGCATCATTTTCAAAGCAGGCATTATACTTCAGTTTCATATCCACATTAAATTCAGGTAATTTGTCCTTGCTTAGTGATCAAAACTGAGACCAGTAACTCTCCATCTAAGTGCTGTGGCCACTAAGTGAGACATCACATGATTATGACTTACGATTTTACAGCTGCCTTCTCCATTAAATCTGCTTGTTGCAAGCCAATTGCAAAGCATCCAAATGGTGGTTGTACTGTATTAAAATGGTTGACTCCTAACCTCACATTCTGATTGGCTAAGAAAGCCACTATAGGGATTGGTTCACTAGGAACCAATCCTAGGAGCCGCTAAAAAGGCAGCAAAACCAAACTAATGTCATTGGCTACAAGCTGGCAGGCAAGTCCCTATAAAAGGGCTGCCGCAGCTTGAGCCAATGTTCCGTTTTTCACTTGTAACTCAACTAATAAAGACTTGTTGTTGGAACTCGGTCTACCTCGTGTTTTTCCAAACGGAACACTGGTGACGAAGATGGGATCATCCTAAAACGTGAGACTGTGCACGCAGCGATAAACCAGGCTAAGACGATGGCTGGAAACAACGCACCACCCGCACCCTTCAATCCCAATGAAGAGGATTGGGAATCTTACGTAGACCGTTTCCAAATGTATTTGAAAAGTAATGAGATGGAAGAGATCTTAGACCAGCGGAAGAGGGCTGTCTTTTTGACGCATTGTGGGCCGATGATTTTCAAAATGGCCAAGGCATTAGCGAAGCCCAGAGACATGAAGCAAATGACTTGGCCCGAACTCCAACGAATACTGAAGGCTCACTACGCACCAGTAGTGTCAAACCTCATCATAAGACACAAATTTTACCGAAGAAGGCGAGACTATTGCCGATTTCATGGCATCCCTCCGACAACTGGGGGGAGCATGCGAGTTCCTGAACTTAGATGAAGCGAAGCGAGATCGGATAGTATTGGGTTTAAGAGACTCTAACTTACAAAGCAAACTGCTTACCAAACCCAATATAACCGTAGCCGAAGCCATCGCTGAAGTTTCAGCTGCCGAAGCCATGAAGAAATCGGCTGTCAAAATGAAGCAGATGAACGCGAACAATGACGAAACGTGTTTAATAAAAGGGAAGACACAAATTCCAACCACTACACACCACGAAGATTTTGATGAGACGTCAGAATCTGAAGAAGAAGACGATGAAGTGCACCGCCTATACACCAACAAAAAAGGGTGCGAAAAAAGAAATTGGCGGGAATGCTCAGGCTGTGGAGGAAACCATCCTCGAGCCAACTGCAGATTCCTTGATGCCATCTGCCGAGCTTGTAAAAAAAGGGGGCACATCGAGAAGGTCTGCAGAAATAAAAATAACTACAGCCCAAACAGACGCAGCAACGCTCCGCCACAAATCAAGCCAAAACAAACCGAGAGAAAGTGGCAACGAAACAACCGAGCCAATAACCGGGAGAAAACACACCAGACTTTCACTATTGGGAGCGCGCAGAGGGAAAGCGGCAAGAAAGTCAAAATAATAGTGAAAATCGAAGGAAACCCCTGCAAAATGGAGGTAGACTCAGGGTCCTTTTTGTCAATGGTGTCATGGGACAAAATCAAACAACTGGTCCCTAACATCAACCCAAAAAAGCTCCAGAAGCAGCGATTAACCCTAAAAGACTACCAAGGGAATCGAATCCCTGTGGTAGGTTTTGGACATTTCCGAGTCACCTACAAACACCATGATGAAGTACTGCCATTGACAATAGTTGACCAGGACCGCCCAAGCCTCCTGGGCATCGAATGGTTCGCACCATTAGGGATCGGAATGACTGGAGTAGACTGGGTGGCCGCAACCGACTGGGAAGAAAACCTGATCCACGAATTCCAGGACGTTTTCAATGGCTCACTAGTTTAGCAACACACTACCATTGACGGTGACCTGCTACGCCTCGCCATTCGGAGTTGGCACCATCCTGAGCCATCAATTGCCAGATGGAAGAGAGGCACCCATCGCCTATTATTCAAAGACTCTGTCTAAAACAGAACGTAACTATAGTCAACTAGAGAGAGAAGCCCTAGCAATCGTCGCTGGAGTAAAACGCTTCCACAAATATTTATATGGAAGGACATTTTCAGTAGTAACGGATCATAAACCGTTACTAGGAATTTTGGCAGGAAACAAGCCTACACCGAACATTTGGTCCTCAAGAATGACCAGATGGTCGGAATTCCTGGCAGCCTACTCGTATACATTAATGCATCAACCCAGGAAGCAAATCTCCCATGCAGATGCATTAAGCAAATCGCCGCTACCAACAACGGAAGAAGACCCGGCACCAACGATGACCACCCTACAGATTGAGACATGCCCCAAGCTACCAATATCCACCAACGACGTTGCCAGAGCCACAGCGAAAGACCCAGTGACTGCCCGCATACTAAACTGGGTAGGTAAAGGCTGGCCGGAAAATCAAAAAACTGAACACTTTAAACCTTTCCGGACCAGACAGACTGAACTCTCTATCCAAAAGGGTTGTTTATTGTGGGGTGATCAGGTAGTCATCCCTTCTAAATTACAAATCAGGGTACTGGGTATGCTTCACGAAGGCCACCCTGGTATGGTTAAAATGAAAAGCCTTGCTAGAAGCTATGTCTGGTGGCCGGGTATAGATAGGGACATTGAATACTGGGTAAATTCTTGCAACAAATGCCAAAAAACCAGACCCTCCCCACCACAAGCACCCATAAGGGAGTGGGAAACCCCAAGGGGCCCCTGGTTTCGAATCCACATTGATTTTGCGGGACCTACAAAAGGGAATACTTTCTTAATTGTCGTGGATGCATACTCAAATTGGCTGGAAGTTGTAGTTATGCCATCCACGACAATGGAAATGTTCATTAAACAACTTGACAAACTATTCGCAACCCATGGACTACCAGATGTCCTAGTGTCTGACAACGGGCCACAATTGACAAGCATCCAATTCGAACAACACCTAGCCTCCCTGAGGATACGCCATGCTCTAACCGCACCGCCTCACCCAGCCGCAAATGGTAGAGCAGAGAGAATGGTCAGATTTACCAAGGAGGGTTTAGAAAGAATGGACAATGGGGATGTCCAAGATAAAATTAACCGCCTACTCACCCTCCAACATATCATACCCTGTACTGTTACCAACAAAAGCCCAGCGGAACTATTAATGGGAAGGAAACTCAGGTCACAACTAGACAGGTTGCACCCAAATTACACACCAGAAAGACCCCCCGACTCCTCCACCCACTCCAGAACATTTGAAATAGGCAACCTAGTCTATGCAAAAAATTGCACTGGGGACCCCTTAGGGCTTCCAGGCACAATAACCAAAATCACAGGCCCCCGGTCCTACCGACTAACTGTGGACGATGGCAGGGAATGGAAGCGGCACATAGACCAGCTTCGTTCCCGATACATAGAAAGGAACACGAACGCTCAACCAGAAACAATAAAAACCGACGAAAAACAAGCCAACAAGGGGGGGGGGGGGAATTCAAAGAAACAATAAAGAACCGTTTGAAATAAACCCAAAATATTACAAAAAACAAAAAGAGCAAAATAGAGACTTACAGTTAGAGGAAACTTGCGGGAAGCATCCAAGTGAAGGGGCCAGCCAGGCCAGCTCGACCTGCCCGGAAAAACCAGGAGGGAGCGGCAAGGCCGCCGACCTGAGAAACTCAGGCAGCAGCAAAATGGCTGACTCACCCTTCCAGGCGGTTCCATGGAGAAGAGACGGAGACACAGCAAACCCCTCCGAACCGGTCGAAGTTGCCAGCAACAATGAACCGCGCAGGTCCAAAAGATCCAGAAAAGCTCCACCTACCTGCGTGACTACGTCACCTCGTAAGGACCAAACCAAGAGGGGAGGGGTGTACTGTATTAAAATGGTTGACTCCTAACCTCACATTCTGATTGGCTAAGAAAGCCACTATAGGGATTGGTTCACTAGGAACCAATCCTAGGAGCCGCTAAAAAGGTGGCAAAACCAAACTAATGTCATTGGCTACAAGCCGGCAGGCAAGCCCCTATAAAAGGGCTGCCGCGGCTTGAGCCAATGTTCCATTTTTCACTTGTAACTCAACTAATAAAGACTTGTTGTTGGAACTTGGTCTACCTCGCGTTTTTCTGAACGGAACAGTGGTCATGTGACCAAAGCACACTCCTGTGATAATAAATGTAAGATAGGTTAGAAATTATTCTCTCGTGACTGTCCAGTCTTTTTTAAAGCACCAATAACTTCTGAAGGCAACCTCTTCCAGTTGTTAATTGTTCTCACAGTTAGGAAATTTCTCCTTAGTTCTAGGTTGCTTCCCTCCTTGATTAGTTTCTACCTGCTGTTTCTTGCCTTCTGGAGCTTTGGAAAATATGTTGACTCCCCTCTTCTTTATGGCAGCCCCTCAAATATTGGAACACTGCTATTGTGTCACCCCCAGTCCTTCTTTTCAACAGACTGGACAAATTTTTTAACAGTTCTTTATGTACAATTAAAATAGTAAAACATAAAAAGCAGTATATAAAATGTAAAAAGAGGGAAACAATATTAAAAATTAATTAAAAGGCAAGTTGAGGGAATTCAGGGCATTAACCAGCCCCATGGCTGCATGCTACTTTATGCATTTGAACAATGCCGCATAGTCTTGTTTTCATACCTTTCAGGAAGGCCAGAGAGTGGGGGACCTCATCTCTGGCAGCAAAAACGTTTCCACAGGGCAGGAAACATTCTTCTATAGGATCAGTCCAACTTTTTATGATGCCATTTTGTTCTTCTGAAAGCATGCAGGATCTTCCCTTTGTGTTTGACACTTACATCTAAGTGCAAGCTTTCTTTTGTATGGGTGCAATATACTGCACATGTTAATGCTGAGAATATTTAATGGAAAATTAACCAAAATCTTCAGTTTGAAAAGTCCTATTTTGCATTTGTCTACAGGTGAGGCTGCTTCTGTCCTTGAATCTTCCCTTTTTATTTGTTTTCAGATTTATTGTATCTTTTCCATACAATATTTAGGATTCTTTCCCTTGTATTTCTTTATTTGAGGAATATTATGGGGGTGATAGTATATATGTTTATATTTGTGCATGAGAGAGAATGCTTGTTAGAGTCCCTGGAATACAAATTGGTTAATTTGCAGGGTGGATTAGACACAGGGTGTGATATAAGTTTGGTTTGTATTAGCATAATGGTATCATAAAAATGTAGATTTGGAGGTGGAAATTATTGGAGACGTGGCTAATACAGTACTGCTCTAGCAGAAGAAGTGCACAGTATTTACACTGCATTTGACCACACAAACTATGTCATGCATAAACACGGTTTTTCATTACATAAAAGAGAACCAGAAGATTGTCTTTCTGCTGCTGAGCAATCATGAACCCCATCCTATAGTCATTAAAACAGTACATATACACGTATGCATAACCACACACACACCTCCAAGAACAAAAATAATAATAAAAAATTAAAAACTATAATTACAGTATAGTTAATATTTCATAGCCTAATATCACTGCCCAGAGGTAAGCAGATTTAGTTGATTACTATTTGTTTGCAATGTAGAGAAAGCCTGCAATCACTGTGAACATAAAAGGATTGCAATTAGATCTATTGGTTGAAAGCTGTACCTCTGCGACCTACTGCAAAGTGCTTAGCACTATCAGACAGATAATGTTTAGCTGCAGCTGGCACATCTGGACATAATAATATGAACTAAACTGACATAGCTGCTAAAGGCTATTTCTACCCTTACTCACTGAAAACATAAAACCAATCTGGGTTTTAAAAGAATTTATCAACAGAAAATTGATATATGTAGACTCACAGACACATACTGGTAACTCTAAATGTGACTTTCCCAGCAAATATGCTTCTGCCTCCTTATAAGAAAAGGGAGAAATGATGAGCACAGATGAGATGAACAAATTAGAATCAAAATGGAATTTAAAATACAAACATTCCAAAACATGGAAGACATGGATTTATATATTGTTACCTATGTATTACTAGGATGAGTTCATAAATCCTGAAGTGTATCCTGGTGAATGCACCGCTAATGAACTGTTTTGCACAATCCGTGAGTCATTTGAGAAATAATTGGAATTATGAGTGGTTCTTAAGTTGTGGCATCTAGCCATGAGATTGTAGCACTTCACTTGTACTTCTGTTGGGCTGCAGCCTTTTGATGAACTGAATCTTAGCCATTGAGAATTCTAGCTCGGCCACAGCCTCAATCTTTCTTGGGTGCTTAGTCAGATGACCAGAAATGGCAGATACCCATGAAGAAGAAAGACAGGGAATCCTTTTATGGCTGAGGGAACCATGCAAAGAAAAAAATAAGGTCTCTGAAAGCCACAGTGTTGATGTAATTGGAGGGTAGGATCCAAAATCCCAAACTTCCTGGTTTTACATTATCTGTGGCATGGATAAATAAAATAGCTTAAACCTAGGAGGCTTTGGCTGATTTTGACAATGCATCTGCTGATCTTAAACACCTCTGCTTGTTTTGATTTGATTCTGGTCCATTTAATCAAATTCCAGTTCTTTTGGGGTTCAGAAGTGCTCTACACCACCTGCTAGGTTTCTTAAACTGATTCAATGCTCAAGTCTTGTTTAATTCGAATCATTCTCTGCCAGAGATAGCTAACACCGTTGGACATTTCCATCTGGTATGATTGCTACAGTCACTCCCTGATAGATACACTAAGTGAGATTTCTCTGTTCCGAATGAGAATGGTTGCACTGAATAAGAAAGAACTGTTTTGCTTCCAGCTATGTGCTATGCAACATGTCATATTAGCCTCCTGTTTCTATGTTCAGAACAGGTTTAATTCTGTATGTGTTTGTGTTTGGAAAGATTTGAAAGATTGAAAAGAATTCTGCTTAAACTAGTTTTCAAAATTAGAATCCTAAATTGTAGCCTGGAAGGTGTGGCCTTACATTGCCTTTTAACCTCATTCACCCACTTTTTTTTTTTTTTTTTACCACTGTACACCAACCAGCATTAAAAATATTGCACAGAGTATTGGTTGCTGTAGATGGTTTTCAAGGTACCTTCCATTGTCCTGATTATATGACAATCACACCACTTGAACTGAATCATTCATCCTTTAATCATTATTAAAACAACAAAATGTTCAATTTAAAGGGATTCCTTTCTTTTTCTTTTTCAAAAGATGAGAGTAAAGAAAGAAATATTGTCTGAAAAAGAGTAGTGCAGGATAAAAATATATAGTATATACATCTGCATTTTCTTTCAAATATTTAGGTCATTTGGGTCTAGGTCAAGATCCACAGAAATAAGGAAGTTTATATCAGAGCTCATTTGCTTTTCCACAACATTGTTCCTTAGAGGTTTAAAACTGCAGTTTTATTCAAAAGAAGCCCTGGAGTTCTTGATTTGCTTAATTTTTAATTAGCGTTTAACAAATTATACAACAAGTATGTAACAAATTAAAACAAAAAGCATTCCTTACTCCCCCCACACCAACATATATTGTAATAGATTTGGATAAGAATGAGGCAAGTGTGGTTGTCACTTTCCCCTGGATGAGAGCTGGTGTGTGTATGTGGAGAGTGGCTCCTTGCTTGGTGAGTGAGAGCACCTGGGCATGGTACTGTTTTCCAATTGGATGGAGAGTGAGTGTGTTGGAGGATAAGGAGATGTTGGTTGTGACCTCTTTTCTAAAGTGAGGATAGGAGTGGTGGCTGGAAGACACTAAGGGTAAGTGTTATAATGCTGCTGGATTCACCCTGCCTTTGACTGTTTGGAGGAGATTTTCCTTTTAGATAGAATAAAATAATGTTGAGGATGGGGGATGAAAGGGCTGGTGAGGAAAGCAAGCAGGGCAGTGTATTTTAGTGGTGTTGGGTAACAGAAAATGGCAGGAGGCAAGGAGGAGGACACTCATGGGGAACACCATCTCAGTGTTTAGTATTGGTTTCATGTTCTACTCTCTTGCACCCACTTCATTTACCTGGTAACAGATCTATGGTAGTCTAGGTTTTAGGCTGCTGTTTTTAAATGTCAGAGCATGTTCATTGACCATGGCATCCTTCTGGAGTAACTTTGGAGGTTGGGAGTGCGGCGGGGGAGGGGAAGAATTTCACAGTTTTGTGTTGGTTCACTTCTTTCCTCTGTGATTGCTCACAGTAATTGCTGATAGGAAGTGAGAGGTGTGACCCTTGTCCTTGGCTTTGCAATGTCCTGTATGGCTCACTACTTTCTCCTCTTCTGTTTAACAGCTACATGAAGCCATTGAGTGAAATCATCTACAGCTATGGGCTAAAGCCCCTGTCACACTGCACCAACGGATGCAAAGAGGATGTAAAACATTAAAAAAAGCTTGCCATACATTGGAAAACGTGATGCATCCGTTGTGCACTCACTGCATACGTTTTTCATCCTCTCTATCCTTCCAGCATCCGTCTACTGTGATTTCATCCGCTCAAAAAGTTTTGAGCTGCACAAAACTTTTTGAGCAGATGAAGTATCCAATGCATCTGTTCTACATCCACTACGCATACGGGGAACATCCGTTATACGTCCATCATCATCTGTTATGAGTCCGCTATATCCGCTAGGCATCCGCTGCACATCCACGCAACTCAAATCCGCTCCAGTGGAAAATGGACACAGGGAGGAAGCGAAACGGATGTGGAACGGACACACAGCGTTAGTAGCACGGATGTAGAAAGGATGAAAGCGGATGCAGCTCGGATATAAAGTATTAAAACGGATAAAACATTTGTATATGGGACGTATCTTGGATATTTAGGATGTCTGGAGGATGCCTGGAGTATGCAGAAGGACACCTAGTGGAAAACTGACATTTCCTCTAAAAAGGGGGAGGAAATCACCTGGATCTCACTTTCAGTCCAGCAGCCCTGGTGTGCAGATCTCTTCAGACCTCTTCAGCATCCATTCTTCTCCACCATGGATCATTGCACGCTCCTTTTGGTAGCTGCCATCATTCAACACCAGAACCAAGCCCTCTTCAGGCTCTTTCACCTTTTCTATGGGAAGAAAAGGACACAAGAACTGTCTGGGTCCGAAGATGGATTGGGAGGAGAGCGGAGTTTGGACTCTATGACAAGCTGATGGTGGAGCTGAGGAATGAAGACACTCATGCATCCCAGAACTTCATGATGATGCCGCCAGCCATGTTTGATGAAATTGTGAAGTGTCTGAGACCCAGGTTGACCAAGCAGAGCACCAACTTCCATCCCAGCCTAGACCCTGGACTGAAGGTGGCACTGACTCTGCACCACCTGGCCTCTGGGACCACATACAGAAACATGCAGTATGCCTGGAGGGTGCCACACAATACCATCAGCATTGTGGTCAGAGAAGTGGTGCAGGCCATCATCGAAGAATACCTGCAGGAGCTCCTCCAGTGTCCCTCCACTGAAAAAGGCTAGAGGAAACTTGCAGAACAGTAGAACTTCCCCGACACCGTTCGAGCCATAGATGGGAAGCACGTGGCCTGCAAAGCTCCAGTCAAGTCAGGGTCCACTTATTTCAACTACAAGGGCTTCTTCAGCATCATCCTCTTCGCCATGGTCAATGCTGACTACAAGTTAATGTACATCGATGTTTCAGGCAACGGGTCAGCTTCAGATGCCCAGATATACAATGCCAGTGACCTCAAGGAGGGGCTGGAATGCAACCTCATCATGGGCTTCCCAGATCCAGACCCCCTGCCCAACGACACACAAGATGTGCCCTACTTCATCGTGGGGGATGACGCCTTTTCCCTCAGAACCTACCTCATGAAGCCCTACACTTCCAGATGCCTCACCTTTGAAGAGAGGATCTTCAACTACAGGCTGTCCAGGGCAAGACGGGTGGTGGAGAAAGCCTTTGGCATTCTGGACAACAGGTTCCAGGTACTTCTCACCATCATGCAGCATCATCCAAGAACTGTGAGGAGGATCATGGAAGCTTGCTGCATCCTGCACAATCTCATGTGCACCTGCTGCCCAGTGTTGCAGAACAGGCTTGTGGACCACCAACAAGGCAATGAGGACATGGAGCCTGGTGAAACCTGATCGACACTGTGGATGTGCAAGGCCCCAACAGAGCTTCACATGAAGGGAAGAAGCAGCGCAACCTCCTGAAACACTGGTGCAAGTCCCCAGCTGGAGCAGTGAAGTGGCAAGACAGGATGATAGATGCTTAATGGATGCTTTCTTCAGACTGTCTCATCACATGATGAGGTTGTGCCATGTATGTTGAGTGGCCTTACAATGAACAGGGCATTAATAAAGAGTTGTGTTTGTTTTGACATGTGTGGATGATTATTACATTATTATTGATAATAAAGGCCCATAGGTGTGGCACCTGGGAGGGTGGACCATACAGTCCCACTATGCTTGCACTGGAGGTTTATCTATCCCACAGCTATTACCCATCCCACAGCTTTTACCCATCCCACAGGTATCCCTGCCCATTCCACAGCTCTTACCCATCCCACAGGTATCCCTGCCCATCCCATAAGCATGCAAAGGCTTAACCATTTTATAAAAGTTTCCACCAGGACTTTATGAAGTAAAAGAAATGACCCAAGTGTGTGAAGCAAAGAAAAACTTTATTAATAACAGTAAAGTGTAGGACTTTATTTAAAAGGCAAAAGGAACCAAGAAAGTGTCCCATGCAATGATACAGTCAACCGGTAACAACTCAGTCTCTGGCAATGTTCTCAGTCACTCTGAGGCATGTTCATGGTCTCAGGTGTAAAGGGGACAGGGACTGTGGAGATGGCACTGGCTGGAGTGCTGGTCTGAGGTGCCATTGGGGTGCCTGGCCCCGAGAGGACAACAGGAGATGGTGTGTTCAGGAAGCACTCAGAAAGCTGGCTTAGCCCAGTGAGGTTGAGAGGCCCTTCATCCAGGACCTGGGATGTCAGGTACAAGACCGATGACAGATGATCTGAGGCTGGGCTTGGCTGGGGGTGGAGAAAGGAGGAGTGTAGCGGGGATGTCTGGTGTGCAGCTGGGCGAGGTGAGGCATCTGTGGCATGAGAGGAAACATCTGTGGCATCGGTGGCATCTGTGGCATCAGTGGCATTGGTGACATCGGTGACATCAGTGGCACCTGTGGCGTGCGAGGAACCTGTGCCTGGACTGGGAAGGGCTGCCTGTGCAGGAGCTCCTGGTAGCCGTAGCCTTGGTAGGAGAGGGGCTATTGAAAGCCTTGGAAGGGCTGTGACATCGCCTGGGGTGGAGAAGCAGACCTGGAGTGGGTGGGAGCAGGTTCAGCTGGGCCTGGAGGGTGGTGCAGCAGCGCCGTGATCTGCTCCTTCATCATCTGGTACTCGGGCATGTCCATGAGGGTCTGGGTCATGTAGGTGAGGAAGGGCTTGCAGTTTGAGGAAGGAATCTTGAGTGTACCAGCTGAGAGAGGAGATCTGCGCTGTTCTTGATGGTGTCCCTGATCTCCAAGAGGACAGTGTGGCTCTGTCCCTCTGGTCTGCCTCTCTGCCTGCTTTCTGTGGAGGTGGAGCTGAGGGTGGGTGTGGGTTGGTCCCTGATGGTCGCTACTTCTTCTTGCTCCATGTGTGTGAGAGAATCCTCCACGTCCTCCGGCATAGGGTGTGCAGCTGTCGGGGGGGTCTCTGTCACGGGGCACTCTGTGGACATCTGCCCGGACACGGTCGCTGTCTTCTGGCCAGAAGAGGACTGGCTGTCTGTGGGCTACCTGAGAGTGAGGGTAGACAGAGGGGCTGCTTCTCGGTGGCGGACCTCACCCTCCAGGAAGCTGCACTTTATCATGACATAGGTCTCCCGGTCGGTGAGCTTGACCACGGCCTGGCCAGACTTCTTTAGGTGCAGCTTCCCATACCAGGTGTGCATATGCTTCCACCACCCAAGGAGGACATCTGAAGTGTAGCCCAGGCTCTCCGCCTTCTGTCTCCAACCCACCTGCTTTCGCTTGGTGTCTCGATAGAGCCTGTTGCCCTTCCTCCACATATACTCGTTCTCCCTCAGCCACTCCAGCACCTCCTCCTCATGCTCCTCTGTGATGGAGTATTGCTTCCTCTCTCCCTTCTCCTTCTCCTTGACTTGCCTCTTCCTGCCTCTGGCAGGGCCTTCAGCATCAGGGCTTTCAGGGCTTTGGGGCTGGTCCACCACAGGAGCAGTAGGAGAAGCAGCAGGAGAAGCAGCACCAGCAGCAGGAGAAGCACCAGCACCAGCACCAGCACCAGCAGGAGCAGCATCAGCACCAGCAGCAGAAGAAGCAGCAGCAGCACCAGCACCAGCACCAGCAGCAGAAGAAGCAGCACCACCAGCAGCAGAGTCAGCGCCAGTGGGTGGGATGATGGATCTATCACTTTTGCCAGGGCTAGCAGAAGATGGCACAGGCTTACTCTTCTTGATGAAGATGTCTGTGATGAAGATGTCTGTGATGAAGATGTCTGTGATGAAGATGTCTGTGATGAAGATGTGTCTGGCAGCAGGTCTTTCCTCTGAATGGTGACCTGCTTGCTAGCTGCCTCCTTTTATATCCATGGGGCTGACGCAATGCATCCTCCCTGCATGCGCAGTGATCCGCTAGGCATCTGCTACACATCCGCTCTGCATCCACTATGCATCCGCGTCATCTGCTATGCATCCACTCTGCGTCCGCTACGCATCCGCTCTGCATCCGCTTCATCCGCTCTGCATTCATCTTTCCGCTACGTGTCCGCTTTGCTATGCTCCCCCAGAAGCCCTGCGGATCCGCTTCCATCCGCTTTCATCCGCTAGGCTTCCGTTGAGCATCCGTTTTACATCCACGATACGTCCTCCCCCGTCCGTTGTTGTCCGCTCTGTTTATGCAAATTTGGGGCACTTTTGAGAGCGGATAACAACGGATGGAAAATTTGCTCGTCCACTATGTCCTTTTTACATACGTTTTGCATCTGGCGGGCGATGTGACCTGGCCTTAAGATATCTTCAATATACTGATGAAACCCAGCTGTGTATCTCAGCCCATAAATGACACACTATGCTATGTATGTCCTTACTAAAGGAGATATATCTAGCGGGACCAAGAAGAAAGGCTTTTTCCATGATGGTTCCCTCCTTGTGGAACATCATCCCTGCAAAGATAAGATAGGTCCCCACTTTGACACTCTTTCCCAGGGTCCTGAAGACATAGGATGGGCCTAGGGACCCACTGATATGGAGCCCATCAAGTGGCTTGTCTGATTGCTATCACCAGGCAGGTGGAGGTGGGGTTTTCCTGGTTTTCCTATTGGGGTTTTATTCTGGTAAGCCACAGTCATCCAGAATGAGTTAGGAACCTATATAAATTTACATACATACATACATACATACATACATACATACATACATACATAGCTAAATAAATCCTATTTCCTCTTCGCTCTTTTCCTCTCTGTGATTCTTAGCTCTTAGTTTATTTCCTCCAAAGAAATCTTTGTAGTTTGATCATTTTCATCCAATTCAAGTTTGACAACTACAGAATAACTAGTCAAAGGGGCTTGAAAATACCACAAACTGCCACTGAAAATTTTTCATAGAGTTCAAATTACAAAAGGAATCATAACAAAAACAGACCTAAAGGCCCTGTCACACTGGCCGACGGATGCAAAACGTTTGTAAAAAGGACACAGTGGATGAGAAAAATGTTCCATCCGTTGTTATCCGCTCTCAAAAGGGGAAAAAAATTGCATAACCAGAGCGGACAACACGGAAAGGAACAGATGGGGGGAGGATGTAGGGCAGATGGAAAGCGGATGCTCCACGGAAGCCTAGCGAATGGAAGCAGATGGGAGTGGATGGCACATCCGCAAGGCTTCCGGGGGAGTGCAGCAAAGTGGACGTGGAATGGAAAGAGCGGATGCAGAGCGGACGCTGAGCTGATGAAGCGGTTGCACAGCGGAAGCCTAGCAGATGAAGCGGATGCCTAGCGGAAGCCTAGCGGATGCCTAGCGGAAGCCTAGGGGAGGATGCATTGCGTCAGCCCCGTGGATATAAAGGGAAGCAGCTCCCAAGCAGGTCAACATTCAGTGGAAAGACCTGCTTCAAGACACAGCTCTCCAGCCTACCTGCAAGCCTACTTGCCAGCCTACCTGCCAGCCTGCCTGCCAGCCTGCCTGCCAGCCAGCCAGCCAGCCAGCCAACCAGCCAGCAACCCCACAACCATGGGGAAGAAGAGAAAGCCTCAGCCATCTGCTGCCAGCCCTGGCAAGAGGGACAGGGCCACCCTCCCACCCCCTGGCCCTCACTCTGCTTCTGCTGGGGCTTCTGCAGCCCGGGCTCGCTCTTCTGGGGCTGGGGATTCTGCTGATGCTGCTTCTGGAGGAGCTGCTGATGCTGCTTCTGGCGGTGGTGCTTCTGCTGGTGCTTACTCTGCTGAAGCTGCTTCTGGCGGTGGTGCTTCTGCTGGTGCTTACTCTGCTGAAGCTGCTTCTGGCGGTGGTGCTTCTGCTGGTGCTTACTCTGCTGGCACTGCTCCTGGTGCTGGGGCTTCTGCTGGTGCTTACTCTGCTGGCACTGCTCCTGGTGCTGGTGCTTCTGCTGGTGCTTACTCTGTTGGCGCTGCTCCTGGTCCTGCTGGTCCTGCTGGTACTCCTGGTCCTGCTGGTGCTCCTGGTCCTGCTGGTGCTGATGGTGTTCCTGGTCCTGCTGGTGCTCCTGGTCCTGCTGGTGGTCCTGGTCCTGCTGGTGCTGCTGGTCCTGCTGGTGCTACTGGTGCTGCTGGTCCTGCTAGTGCTGCTGGTGCTGCTGGTGCTGCTGGTGCTGGTGCTGGTGCTGCTGCTGCTGGTGGTGGTGGTGGTGTGGAGGGGCAGCCCCTACAACCTGGAAGCCCCTCTGATGAGGGCCCATATGGTCCTGCCAAAGGGAGGAAGAGGCAGACGCGAGGATGGGAGAGGAGGCAATACAACATCGAAGAGGAACATGAGGATGAAGTGCTGGAGTGGCTGAGAGAGAACAAGTACCTATGGCGGAAGGGACACAGGCTTTATAGGGACACCAAAAGGAAGCAGGCTGCTTGGAGAGAGAAGGCGGAGAGCCTGGGCTACACTTCGGAGGTGCTCCTCGGCTGGTGGAAGTGCATGCACACCTGGTATGGGAAGCTGCACCTCAAGAAATCTGGCCAGGCTGCAGTCAAGCTGATGGACAGAGAGACCTACATGATGGCCAAGTGCAGCTTCCTGGAAGGTGAGATCCGCCACTGAGGAGCAGCCCCTCTCACAACCCTCTCTCTCAGGCAGCCTGCTGGGAGCAAGTCCTCTTCCGGCAGAGAGTCAACTTCTGTCTCCAGGCAGGGATCTGTGGAGCGTGACACGATGGAGACTCCCCCGACAGCTGTACTACCCATGGCAGAGCACGTGGAGGACCCCCTGATGCAGTGGGAGAAAGGAGACGGCACTTCCACCACAGCCCAACCCGCATCCACCCCAAGCTCCACCTCAACAGAAAGGCAGAGAAGCAAACCGGAGGGACAGAGCCACACTGTCCTGCTGGAGATAAGAGACATCATCAGGAGCAGCGTAGATATCCTCCCTCATGCTGGTACATACCGACTCCTCATCCTCCAACCGCAAGCCCTTCCTCACCTATGTGAACCAGACCCTCATGGACATGGCGGAACCCCAGTACCAGGTGGTGAAGGACAGCATCACCGATCTGCTTCACAACCCTCCAGACCCAGATGAACCTGCTCCCACCCAGTCCAGGTCTACTCCTCCACCCCAGGTGTTGTCACTCCCTTTCCAAGGCTTTCCACAGGCCCTCACCTACCAAGGCTACCGCTACCAGGAGGTCCAGCAGCACAGGCAGCAGCCCTTCCCAGTCCAGGCACATGTTCATTGGACGCCACCAGTGCCACTGATGCCACTGATGCCACCCGCGCCACCGATGCCACCCACGCCACCGATGCCACCCATGCCACAGATGCCACCGATGCCAGTCCTCACCCAGCTGCAGACCAGACAGGCCCACTACACTGCTCCTTCCTCCACCCCACAGCCAAGCATCATGGGGCTGAGCCAGCTGTCTGAGAGCTTCCTCAACACACCATCCCCTGTTACCCTCTCGGGGCCAGGCACCCTAGTGGTGCTTCAGACCAGCACTCCAGCAGCAGTCACCTCCACGCACCTGGATCCTTCACCCCTGAGACTGGGCACACCTCCGAGTGTCCAAGAAGAGTGCCAGAGACTGAGTGGCTACCTGTTGACTTTATTTTTGCTTTGGACACTTGACTTGGGTAATTTTTCTTTTACAGCTTTTTATTAATAAGGATTATCCTTGTTTCACACACTTGCTTCATTTATTTAATTAAATAAAGTATTGGTGGAAACTTTTAGAATTGGTTTAAGCCTTTGCATGCTTGTGGGATGGGTTAAAGATAGCAGTGGGATGGGCAGGGATACCTTTGGGATGGGTAAGGATAGCACTGGGATGGGCAGGGATACCTTTGGAATGGGTAATAGCTGTGGGATAGATAAACCTCCAGTGCAAGCATAGTGGGACTGTATGGTCCACCCTCCCAGGTGCCACACTTATGGCCCTTTATTATCAATAATAATGTAATCAATTCATCCACACATGTCAACATAAACACAACTCTTTATTGAATGCCCTGTTCATTGTAGGCCCACCCAATATACATGGCCCAATCTCATCAGTGTGATGAGACAGGCTGAAGGAGGCATCCATTAATCATCTATCATCCTGTCTTGCCACTCCACTGCTCCAGGTGGGGAGTTGCACCAGTGTTTCAGGAGGTTGCGCTGCTTCTTCCCTTCACGTGAGGCTCTGTTGGGGCCTTGCACATCCTCAGTGTCTATCAGGTTTCGCCCTTGCCTCCATTCCCCAGGCTCCATGTCCCCATTGCCTTGTTGGAGGTCCACGAGCCTGTTCTGCAAGACTGGGTAGTGGGTGCGCATGAGATCGTGCAGGATGCAGCAAGCTTCCATGATCCTCCTCACGGTCTGTGGGCAATGCTGCATGGTGGTGAGAAGTACCTGGAACTTGTTGGCCAGGATGCCAAAGGCGTTCTCCACCACCCCCCTTGCCCTGGACAGCCTGTAGTTGAAGATCCTCTCTTCACTGGTGAGGCATCTGGAAGTGTAGGGCTTCATGAAGTAGGTTCTGAGGGAGAAGGCGTCATCCCCCATGATGACGTGTCATTGGGCAGGGGGTCTGGATCTGGGAAGCCCATCTGAGATTGCGTGTCATTGGGCAGGGGGTCTGGATCTGGGAAGCCCATCTGAGATTGCGTGTCATTGGGCAGGGGGTCTGGATCTGGGAAGCCCATCTGAGATTGCATTCCAGCCCCTCCTTGAGGTCACTGGCGTTGTATACCTGGGCATCTGAAGCTGACCCGTTGCACTGGAGGAGCTGGAGGAGCTGGCACTGGAGGAGCTCCTGCAGGTATTGTTCGATGATGGCCTGCACCACTTCTCTGACCATAATGCTGATGGTGTTGTGTGGCACCCTCCAGCCGTACTGCATGCTCCTGTAGGTGGTCCCTGAGGCCAGGTGGCGCAGAGTCAGTGCCACCTTGATCCCAGGGTCCAGGCTGGGCTGGAAGTTGGTGTTTGCCTTGGTCAATCTGGGTCTCAGCCGCTCCACAACTTCGTCAAACATGGCTGGAGGCATCCTCATGAAGTTCTGGAATGCACAAGTGTCTTCGTTCTTCAGCTCCACCATCAGCTTGTTGTACAGTCCCTACTCTGCTGTTCTCCTGATCCATCTTCGGACCCAGATGCTTCTTGGCCGTCTCCTTTTCTTCCCGTAGAACAATTGAAAGAGACTGTAGATGGCTTCGCACTGTTGCAGAACGATGGTGGCTACCAAAAGGAGTCTGTTACGATCCATGGTGGACATCAATGGATGCTATGGAAGAGCAAGAGCCAGATGAAGGCTGCAGAGTTCTGCACAGTAGGCCTGCTGGACTGAAAGTGAGATCCAGGTGAGTTGATCCCCCCTTTTTAGGCAATATAGGTTTTCCACTATGTGTCCTTTTGCATCCTCTAGGCATCCTCTAGACATCCTTAATATCCGAGATAGGTCCCCTCTGCGAACATTTTTTCCATTTGAAATGCTTTCTTTGCGAGCTGCATCTGCTTTCATCCTTTCTCCGTCCGTGCTACTATCACTGCGCATCCGTTCCACATCCGTTTCGCTTCCTCCCTGTGTCCGCTTTCCGCTGGAGCGGATTTGAGTTGCGCGGATGTGCAGAGGATGCCTAGCGGATGTAGCAGACGTGTAATGGATGATGACAGATGTAGAACGGATGTTCCCCGTATGAGTAGCGGTTGCAGAACAGACGCATTGGATACATTTTCCGCTCAAAAAGTTTTGAGCAGCTCAAACCTTTTGAGCAGATGGAGTCTCAGTCGACGGATGCTGGACGGATAGAGAGGAAGAAATACGGACGCAGTGAGTACAGAACGGATGCATCGCGTTAACCAACAGATGGCAAGTATTTTTCTCCGTTTTACATCCTCTTTCCAACCGTTGGTGCAGTGTGACATGGGCTTAACATCGAGATATAGGCTACTTTATCCTTAAGTTAATCCCTGGTCCCAAAATTCTCATTTATCACTTGCTTAAAGAAGTTCCATCTCCAAAAGTAATTAACAAATCTGTTTAAAATAACAGCTCAGAAGAGATAGATGCTGAGAAAATACAGATGGGCTACATGTTGGGTGAAATGGGCATCCATGATGAATTGGATGTCATCTTTTAAGTATCAGTCAAAGGACTTTCTTTTAATCCTTACCACAATAGTTTAGGGAAGAGGAGAATCATTTACAGCAGGGATATCAAACTCGATTTCATTAGGGTTGTGTTTGACCTGGGGGGGCTGGGGAGCATGGCCAGCTTGACATCACACATGTTGGGGGCACCTGCGGAGGCCTGAATGCTCTGCCAGTGAAAATAGGCTCCCGGGCTCCACATTTAGCTGCAACAGCAACCTGTAGCCCTTTGCCAGTGAAAACAGAGCACAGAAGGGAGAGCATCCCTTCTGAGCTCTGTTTTTGCTGGCAGAGAGCTACAGGAGGCCATAGCAGCCAAAATGGAGCTTGTGAGCCCATTTTCACTGGCAGAGGCACTGCGGACCTGCCTTTTGCTGTTTCCAGGGTGGTCCTGTAAGCCAGATATAAGTACCCCATGGTCTGGATCTGGCCCCCAAACTTTGAGTTTGACACCCTTGATTTACAAGTTTTAGAGCTATGACTTCAGCTTCACACTAGGAGAGATAGAGTGCAAGCAAACAAGTAAGCATAATTTGTTTGTTCATGAAACTGTTTGTGCTTTCTAGATTCATTTGGGTGTGTGCACAGTCATCGAAAAGTGGATGTCTCAGACAAATGAAATAAAACTTACCATTGTACACAATCATGCCTACAGATTGCTACAAGCAGACTCTGTTTTTACACAAGATAAAATGTTAAATAATTCTCTTTATTATTGTAAATACAATCTTGAATAATCAAAGTTTTGTTCCCACATTTCTCTAACATTCATCTTGTAAATGCCTCCATTAGTTCTGAAAGTATACCTTTTCTCACTTAAAGTAAAAAAAAAGTGTTTCACTTGCTATTATGGTTTCCAATAAATATCTTGGGTCATGAGTTAAAATCACAGATTTAAACTGATTCAGTGGCTTAGTCTTTAGGTTATTGTTTCAACATTGTCTCTCCATTCTTGTTTAGGAAATGATTTAAAGGTGTTCTAGATCAGGGGTCACCAACCTTTTGAACCTCAGGGACCACCAAACTCATAATTTTAAATCCCAGGGACCACTAACAAGTTCTGTGGGTGTGGTCTAATTTGTGGGTGTGGTTTGGTGGTCATGTGACTGGCTGGGCATGGCTTATATGTGAATATTATAAATATTTATATAAATATTGAATTTTTTATAAAAAAGAGCAACTTTTACCAAAAATCAGGCAAAGCAGGCAGGCAGATTGAGTTACTCATAAAATCATTCAGTAATCTATCTGTCTGCCATCATCTAGCTCAGTCTGTCACATAAAATTTGCTTGCCATGACTCTGCACTGAATAATAGAACCTTCAGTCCTAAGGGAGGTTCGGTTGTGCTTCAAAGCAGAGCTGAAGATCTAAAGACTAACTAGAAAGCAAGAAATCCAACCATTTCCTGCTTCCTAGCTAATCTAAATCTCTCAGCAAAGCAGAACAGTTGAACAGGTGATGGTCGGAAAAAGGAAAAATAGCAATTTAGCAGGCAAATTTGCTGGGTAAGGAGTGAGTGGGCGAGGAGGTTTCCTGTGGGCCATGTGGGCAGTGCAGACTTGTGTTTCTGCACAGCCTGGGTTAATTGCTTGGGGGTGTGTGCTCTGGGGGTGAGATTTCTCTGCGGCCCACCAAAATTTTCTCATGGCCCACCATTGGGCCATGGCCCACCAGTTGGCGACCACTGTTCTAGATGAAGGCATAATAAGGTCAGATTAATCCCACCCTTGATTAAGTATTATTGTAGCCAGAGGTTGTAGCCACTGCTATTATTATAGCAGTATTGAACAATTTTTATATATCCCTAAGCCAGGGATATGGTATCACCAGAAAGAGAAATACTGTTCAGAAATTATAATGTTTTGTTGTCTTGGGCTTGAAGGAATGGTCTGTGTTCTCAGTGGATAGGATTCCTGCCTTCTCCATCCTATTGGTCCTTAGCAGAATGGTTATGGTTAATTAATTAAATGCTAGCATGCCAGAATTAGGAGTTTGAAAGAGAATGGAAATCTGTCCAGAAAATGAGGGAATATTACCAATCTTATTTTTGTGAAAAAAGTGAATAGTTGTGAATTTAGCCGCAGATCTATGGAATGGGATAAGATACTCAATGATTGGCCAGCAAGATAGCTTTGATTGGTAGGTAGTTTTCTTTGCTATATGAATGGACACTATGCACTCTCACTACAGTCATTTATGAGACATAGAGTGAACACTGACTGGCTGGCCATCCTGTCTAAGCTCTAGGATTGCAAACTTAATAGTGTGCTCAAGACTCCTGATGTCTGAAAAGATCTAAAAATAATAAAAACCACTCAGATTAATCACAGATGCATTTTAAACTGGTTTCAGAAGAGTTGGGAGACAGAAAGGCTGATTGTCTGTAAGAGCTCTGAGAGTGAGCCAGAAAGGGAGGATTAAAATATCTGCTAAACACATATAAGCTTTTATCTTCAGCCAGCTGAAGACACAACAAAAGACAGAACTCAAAAGCAACAGCAACCAGGGAGCGGAAAAGGAGAAATAATGCTATATATTGATGACATCAGAATTTATGATGCAAACGATGGAAGAGTTTGTATGGTGATATCATCTTGTACATGTCTTCATTTTGAAGGCATTGCAACTTATTACAGACTCTGCTATTCAAGAGATGCAATCAGATCGAACACTGTTTTATTGAACAAGAAATATCAGCCATAATCTTTTAGTGGCCAGAAATAACAATGCAATACAATAATGATTGTTATTATTAGAGAAGAACTCATGCAAAATCATCTAGGAGCATTCAGTAACCGTTATGGCTTTCCATACAAAACACTAGCTGATATTGAAACTAGAGTGAGATTGAGTAAATGCCAATGCAACATATTTTGCAAGATATTCCACAGATCTAACATCTGAGAGATACCTGAAAATAATTTTGTTAATAAGAATGCATTTATATCTGTACTAAATTCCACAAATAACCACAGGAGAGTGTAGAAAGTAAGAAAGTAGTTGAAAACAGATCTCTAATATGCTTTGATGTATTATGCCAAAAGATCAGGCAGTTGTTGGTGCCAAATACTCTGGCAGGACCAATGAACACTGACATTTGGATTTTTTTAAATTGTAGATTTATGGTGGTTGTGACATTCCTGGTAAACCACCTTTTCTTTTAACTTCACCATTATGATTTAGAGTTTAAGATTTAGCTCCAGTGCAGAACTGTGTGAGAAAATTGAATAGAGGACAGAAACTTATAAAAGTGATTGGTAGATGGACAAGTGAATGGTCATGGCAGAGATGCCATGTCCCTTGCCTCTGCTCCCAAATATCCTTCAAGCGAGGAGTAGATTTCCTGTGATTTTTCCTTTTCCTGGAAGCTCACTGTCTCTCCCTCTTGGTTTGGCCTTCCCAGGCAGTGAAAAGTCCTATAATAGTAGGAGCAAAGATTGATGAAACTGACCATCAATCACCATCATCATCATCAGCACCACCACCACCACCACCATCATCATCATCCAATCCTGGAAAAAGTTCCAAGTGTAAGGGACAATAAAACAAAATGGGTAGAGGTATTTAAAAAAACATTAATTGCTTGGGAGTGATGGTAAGGGAGGAATAAAATTCAAGTAAAGGTAACATTAACTCTATCCTTCTTTCATTCCTTGTGGCTGGCTTGAAATTAAAAGTCCTCAGGATTCTGCTGAAATGGCTGGATTCTGCTGTTAGACTCTGTGCCATGGTCCAGTAATCTTTTTCCAGTAGTTTTGCTCTAGACTACAGAAAATGACAAAAAGAAAAGTAAAATCACTAGGAAGTCCTAACCTCGTAACAGAGAGTTTTTGCTAAAAATATACATTCATAATAATATTATTGAGTGGGGATAGATGAAGAAGGCCAGGGAAAGTGTAAGCAATAAGAGAGTGAGCAAGGTCAGTGTTCTTTGCCTGGGGGCTGCACAATCAATAAGAACTGGTCAATAACTGCTTTATTACTACACTATACTTGGAGCAAAATCATTTTTAAATTAAGAATATATTTTGCAAAACTGAATTAACAATATTGAATATTTTGCTCTTTGATATGACTTGGCTCCAAACTTGAATTATTAAATATGGAAATGCTTCTTGGTTTAGCTAAAGTGTGTCTATCTCTGTACGTGTATGTTTTTTTGTTTGTTTTATGAAATTGTATGAAATCAACTTTAAGAAAACGATGAACTGACAATACCATGAAAAATCTTAACAGTATAGTAAATGAACTCATGTTCATTTGGGACTTTGTACTTCCTCTAAAATGGAAATGGCATTTGTTGCATATCATGCAATTATAGCATAATTCAAGGAGATAAGACACCTGGAACATTATGCACTTTGCCTTTCTCTTGTCTTTTGTCAGATGGACAGAAATCTTTTGTCAGCACTGTCAGCACTGAAAATGTAGTTCTGCCACCAGACTGAAAAATAACTGGTTCTTCAATCCCATTCATTGCTGCAATTTGTCTCTCTGGGGTGAGAGAAAGGACAAAGCATAAAGGAAAGGAAGCATCATTCCAGTAAGGAGGTTCCATTCATGGATAGCTGGGACTCACATTATAATGCCCTCTATCTTCCAATTAAAATCTCACTTCTGCTCATGAACTGGGTATCCATACTCTTTCAGCCTCAGTCCTCCATTGCATTATGATAGATGCCAACTCTGAAGCAACTCTGGGTGGGGCCATTTTGGAGGCTTCAGGGTTGCCACAATGAGAAGAAGGGATAGGGAGGAGGAGCATTGTTCGATGGGGGTTTCAAAGCTAAAACAAAATAGTTTCCTGTGGCAACCAAGGACATCCCAACAGGTAGCTGGAGTGGGAGGGGTGAAGTAACCAGGCAACCAGACAGTACCTTGATTGGATGACATGACTGTTTGTTTGGGAGAAGAGGGAACTTTCATTTTTTAATTAGGTTTTTAATTTTAATTCATTTTTTAATTCCCAAAACCATGGGAACTTTCAGAGTCAGTTTTCACCAGTTTGTGCCAAAATGATATCTCCAATAAAACTGTTCTTTGAGAAATCTACCTGCTTCGGAGTTCTGCTTTCTATGGGGTTATTACTTGGAACCCTGACAATAGATAAGAATACAGATATAACTTATGAGGGTAAACAAACCTGGGGCTTCAGGGCTGGATGTAGCTGCTGAAATGTTAGCTTATGGCCAGTCTTGCTATATGACATTAAAAAGTTGCTATTAAAGATAATTTTAATGTGAACATTATTAAATATATGGAAAATTATCATGTAAATGTAATAAAGTTAAATCAAATAAAATAAATCAAATAAAATAAAATATTAAATTATAATGCAATTAAATTAAATATTTTGTACTGCTGTCACCCAGCTTGTTCATTCTATGCCAATTTTTGACTTAACAAGCCTGTTCCCCAAAAATGCCAATTAGAAATCAATGTTGGTTCTTGAACCAAAAAATTATATAAACTTCTATTATAGGATTGTTGCAAGAATCACAATCAGATGATATATGTAAGGAGTTCCAAAGCTGAAAGAGTTATTCCAATGTTTTTCATAATGAATAACTAAAGTAAGGAACATGGCCTTCTCTGTGATGTCACCAGCATTATAAAAGTAAATTCTTAAGGAGATTCACTAAGCTGGAATGCAAATATTTTTACTACCGGTTCTGTGGGAGTGGCTAAGTAGGCATTGTTCCGTCCGGAAAAACGCGAGGTAGACCGGGTTCCAAGTCTTTATTAGTTAACAGTAGTTGCAAAACGGAACATTGGCTCAAGCTGCGGCAGCCTTTTTATAGGGTTTTGTCTGCCGGCTTGTAGCCAAAGACAGGTATTTGGTTTTGCCGCCTTTTGCGCAGCTTCATGGATTGGTTCCTATTGAACCAATCCCCATTCAGGTTTTTTAGCCAATCAGAATTCTGTATTAGGAGTCTACTATTCTTTATACAGAACACCCCTCCCCTCTTGGTTTAGTCCTACGTGGTGACGTAGTCGCGCAGGTAGGTGGGGCTTCTTTTGACTCGACTGGACTTGCGCGGTGCATTTCTGCTGAAGACTTCGACCGGTTCAGATGGGGTTGCTGTCTCTCCAGTCCTTCTCCATGGAACCGCCTGGAAGGGTGAGTCAGCCATTTTACTGCCACCTGAGTTTCTTAGGCCGGCGGTTTTGCCGCTCCCTCCTGTTTTCTCCGGGCTGGCCCCTTCAAGTGGACTCTTCTCACAATTTTCTTCTAACTGTAAGTCTCTTTTTTGCTCTTTTTGTTTGTTATTGTGTTCTGTGTTTAATTTAAAGGGTTCTTTATTATTTTCTCGTATTTGTCCCCCCTCCTTGGTTTGATTTTTGTCGTTTTTTAATATTTGTGGTTGTGTGTTTGTACTTCTTTGTATGTTTCGGGACTGAAGCTGGTCTATGTGCCACTTCCATTCCCTGCCGTCGTCTACGGTTAGTTGGTAGGACCGGGGGCCTGTAATTTGTGTGATTGTTCCTGGAAGCCATAATGGGTCCCCGGTAAAATTTTTTGCATAGACTAGGTCGCCTATTTCAAATGTCCTGAAACGGGTGGAGGAGTCGGGGGGGGGGAGTTCTGGTGTATAGTTTGGGTACAATCTGTCTAATTGTGACCTCAGTTTTCTTCCCATTAGTAATTCCGCTGGGCTTTTGTTTGTTATAGTACTGGGTGTGATATGCTGGAGGGTGAGTAGGCGATTTATTTTATCTTGGACATCCCCAATGTCCATTTTTTCTAACCCTTCTTTGGTAAACCTGACCATTCTCTCTGCCCTACCATTTGCAGCCGGGTGGGCCGGTGCGGTTAGGGCATATCTTATACCTAGGGAGGCTAGGTATTGTTCGAATTGGATACTCGTTAATTGTGGCCCGTTGTCGGACACTAGGATGTCTGGCAGGCCATGGATTGTGAAGAGTTTGTCAAGTTGTTTAATAATGGTTTCAGTTGTCGTAGATGACATAATTTTAACCTCCAGCCAATTTGAGTATGCATCTATGACAATTAGGAAAGTATGCCCCTTAATAGGACCTGCAAAGTCAATGTGGATTCGTGACCAGGGGCCTCGTGGGGTTTCCCAGTCCTTTATGGGTGCTTTTGGTGGGGAAGGCCTGGTTCTTTGGCATTTGTTGCAAGAATTTACCCAGTATTCGATGTCCCTATCTATACCCGGCCACCAGACATAGCTTCTAGCAAGGCTTTTCATTTTAACAATTCCAGGGTGGCCTTCGTGAAGCATACCCAGTACCCTGATTTGTAATTTAGAAGGGATGACTACCCGATCACCCCACAACAAACGACCCTTTTGGATAGAGAGTTCAGTCTGTCTGGTCCGGAAAGGTTTAAAGTGTTCAGTTTTTTGATTTTCCGGCCAGCCTTTACCTACCCAGTTCAGTACACGGGCAGTCAATGGGTCCCTTGCGGTGCCTCTGGCGACATCATTTGCAGATATGGGTAGATTGGGGCATGTCTCTATCTGCAAGGTGGTCATCGTCAGTGCCGGGTCTTCCTCTATAGTCGGTAATGGTGCTCTGCTCAACGCGTCTGCATGGGAAATTTGTTTCCTGGGGCGATGTGTCAGAGTATAAGAGTAGGCTGCTAGGAATTCTGACCATCTAGTCATTCGCGAGGACAAAATGTTCGGTGTTGGCTTGTTTACCGCCAAAATTCCCAGTAGCAGTTTATGGTCCATGACTATCAGAAATGTTCTTCCATATAGATACACGTGGAAGCGTTTCACTCCGGCGACGATTGCCAGGGCTTCTCTGTCCAATTGACTATAATTACGCTCGGTTTTAGACAGAGTCTTTGAATAGTATGCGACGGGTGCCTCTCTCCCATCTGGCAATTGGTGGCTCAGGATGGCACCGACTCCAAACGGTGAGGCGTCGCAGGTCACCGTCAATGGAAGTGTGTTACTAAACTGGATAAGAACGGTGTTTGATGTTAATAAGTTTTTTATTTTTTGGAAGGCATTCTTTTCTCTATAACCCCAAGTCCAAATTGTTTTTTATCCAGTAATCGGTGTAATGGTTCCGCTATTGTCACTTTGTGGGGTAGGAACACGTTATAAAAATTTATTAGTCCCCAAAATGCCTGTAGTTCAGTTTTGTTCCTTGGTTCTGGTGCGTCTTTAATAGCTTTGACTTTTTTGTCAGTAGGGTGTATACCCTCTCCGTCTATTAAGTAGCCCAGGAATTCGACGTGATCAGTCATTAAACAGCATTTTTATTTTTTTACTTTGAGGCCAGATTCTCTGAATTTAGTTAGTACCTCTTTTAGTCTTTTTTTTAGCTGGGTCGCATCTTTGGCCGAAATTAGGACATCGTCGAAGTATGGTACGACCCCATTTATACCATTCAATAGGCGTTCCATGAGGCTCTGGAAAATGCCTGGGGCTACACTCACTCCAAATTGGAGTCTGTTGCATTTGAATGCCCCTTTGTGGGTCACTATTGTTTGTGCTTCAGCCGTTAAGGGGTCTACTGAGAGCTGTTGGTAAGCTTGTGCTAGATCTAGTTTAGCGAAAACTTTTCCTCCCCCAAGAGATTGTAATAAGTGTTGTACTACTGGCACCGGGTATACGCTTTGTTGCAATGCGTGGTTCAGGGTAGCCTTGTAGTCACCACAGATTCGAACCGACCTGTCTGGTTTAATTGGTTTTACGATTGGCGTTTCCCACTTAGCATGGTCAACAGGTTCTAAAACCCCTTGGTCTATTAGTTTATTTCGTTGTTCCTCTATTTTTGCTTTCAGAGCAAAAGGAACTCGTCTGGCCTTTAGTCTCCTACGGGCTACCTGGGGGTCTAGACTAAAGGAAATTGGGGTCCCCCGATACCTGCCTAGGGAGCTGTCGAAAATATCCTGTAACTCTTGGATCAGGTTTTCTTCCCAGTCGGTTGCGGCCACCCGGTCTTCTCCGGTCATCCCGATGCCCAATGGTGCTAACCATTCGATGCCCAGGAGGCTTGGTCGGTCTCGGTTGACTATTGTCAATGGTAGTACTTCGACATGTTGTTTGTAGGCGACTCGGAAATGTCCTAAGCTTACTACAGGAATTCGGTTTCCTTGGTAGTCCTTGAGGGTTAATTTTTGTCTCTGGAGTTCTTTGAGTTTGATATCTGGGACCAGTTGTTTGATGGTGTCCCATGACACCATTGATCGGAAAGACCCAGAGTCTACCTCCATTTCACAGGGATTGCCTTCTATTTTTACAATTATTTTTACTTTCTTCCCACTTTCCGTCTGAGCACTTCCGATAGTGAAAGTCTGATGTGTTTTCTCTCGGTTAGTGGCTCGCTTGTTCCGCTGCCACTTTCTCTCAGTTTGTTTTGGCTCAGCTTGTGTGGGGGAGTTGCTGTGTCTGTTTGGGCTGTAATTTTTTTTATTTCTGCAGACTTTCTTGATATGCCCCCTTTTCTTGCAAGCTCTGCAAATGGCATCGAGGAATCTGCAATCGGCTCGAGGATGGTTTCCTCTGCAGCCAGCGCATTCCCGCCAATTTCTTTTTTCGCGCCCTTTCTTGTTGGCGTATACGCGGTGGACTTCGTCGTCTTCCTCCCTGGATTCGGATGTCTCATCGAAATCTTCGTGGTGAGTGGTGGTGGGAAATTGTTTCTTCCCTCTGGCCAGGCTCATTTCGTCATTGTTCGTGTTCATCTGTTTCATTTTGACCACTGATTTTTTCGCAGCTTCAGCGGCTGTGGCTTCTGCGATGGCTTCGGCTACGGTTATGTTGGGTTTATTTAGCAGCTTGCTCTGTACATTAGAGTCTCTTAAACCCAGTTACTCGATCCCACATCGCTTCATCTAAATTCAGAAACTCGCACGCTCCCCCTATTTGTTGGAGGGCTGCCATAAAATCAGCGATGGACTCGCCTTCTTTCTGGTCTTTTAGATAAAATTCGTGCCGCTTGATAAGGTTTGACACCACTGGTGCATAGTGAGCCTTTAGCATTCTTTGGAGCTCTGGCCAAGTCAATTGTTTCACATCTCGGGGCTTCGCCAAAGCCTTGGCCATTTTGAAGATTGTGGGCCCGCAGTGTGTCAAGAAAACAGCTCTCTTACGCTGGTCTGAGATCTCTTCCATTTTGTTACTTTCCAAATACATCTGGAAACAGTCTACATAGGATTCCCAATCCTCTTCATTGGGATTGAAGGGTGCAGGCGGCGCGTTGTTTCCAGCCATTGTTCTTCATCTGGTTTTATTTGTTGCTGCATGCTCAGTCTCGCATTTAGGATGATCCCACCTTCGTCGCCAGTGTTCCGTCCAGAAAAACGTGAGGTAGACCGAGTTCCAACAACAAAGTCTTTATTAGTTAACAGTAAAATAGGTTGCGAAACAGAACATTGGCTCAAGCTGCAGCAGCCTTTTTATAGGGTTTTGTCTGCCAGCTTGTAGCCAATGACAGGTATTTAGTTTTGCCGCCTTTTGGGCAGCTTCGTGGATTGGTTCCTATTGAACCAATCCCCATTCAGGTTTTTTAGCCAATCAGAATCCTTTATTAGGAGTCTACTATTCTTTATACAGAACACCCATGGCCATGTGACTGGGTGGGCATGGCTTCTTCTTTTTTGGCAGCACCACCCCCATCCCGCACTCCATTTTTTTTAGCCTCCTGGACATCAAGGAAGCCTTCTGGGAGGTTTTTTTGCTCCCAGGAGGCTTCCCTGAGGCCCAGGAGGCTTCCCTGAGGTCCAGGAGGCAAAAAATGGAGTGCAGGGGGCCCACACAACACACACACTCCATGCACGACATGCCCCTTTTTGCCTCCAGGGCCTCAGGGAAGCCTCCTGGGTGAAGCAGTAAGGCAGTGAGGAGGATGTTGGCACAGCTGATCTTCGGAACAGCTGATTGTCAGGAGGAGAAAAAAAGAAATACCAGTTCGGCCAAACCTATAGCTGTTTTTTTTACTAGCGGTTCAGTTGAACAATAGCACTTTTACTACCGGTTCACTTGAACTGGGCCAAACTGATAGAATACCACCACTGGATTCACTTTAGTTTTGCTATATCCTTGTTAAGAAGGACTTTGGGTACTTGGAAACTTTAAGAAGAGCAGAATTGCAGACATGCATGTGGTATTTATTAAGCTTGTTATAATACACAAGTTATGCTGAACTTGTGTATGATATACATAGACGTTGCTTTTAGCACTGTGTTAGCTGTTTTGAAAAAAAGACTTAAAGATATTCAAATAAATAAACTATGAAGAATTATGGGCAGAAATAATATCTTGGAATCTAATAAGAAACAAGTGCATTTGAAAGAAACCCCACCCCCCAAGCTCCTTTCCTTAGGAAGACCTCTGTGTGGTATCACCCATACTTTGCTTGAGAAAAACCCAGATTTAATCTACAGCAGCTACATGAAAGGCTGGGAAAATGTCCAGTGTGAAACCTTGGAGAGATCTTGCCAATCAGTGCAAATACTAGTGAACTTGGTCGAAGGCAGCTTTCTATGTTCCTATTATGCTGCACCATTCTTTGTATTACAGAATCATCTTATATCATATAAATCATCTTGGAAAATGCAGCATAATTGACTGGAATCCTCTTGGAGAAAGAAAAACCACAGCAGGCTAAAATGGTTCTGGGCTGGGAAGAATACAAAGAAACATTCCCTTTGTTAATTGATTGGCATGTCTGGTGAGGCGGGCCAGCTGAGACATGTCAGAGGAAGCCTGATCTGCAAGCCTAAGTAAAATGAAGACACCTGGGAGAGGCTCAAGTGTTGTCTCTGAATAGCAGCCGCTGCATACTTTCCAGCATGAAAGGGTGAAGACGATGGCTGAAAGCAGGCCAAAGGGCAACCCCCCCAACTCATCCTACAGCCTCTCTCCAGCCAACCATTGTTAATAGAAACCATCTGTGTGAGGATTATTTGTGAACAGAGTGGGTTGCCCCCTGTTGACTCAGTCAGTTCAGAGGCCTGGATTTATTTATTTATTTGTCAATCGCTTACAAGATACAGCTATAAGAATAAACATAGGTTTGAATACATGAGATAGATACTTATAAGAAAAAAAAAAAAGAAACAATAGGATAGGGACGGTTGGCACAATTGGTGTGCTTATGCATGCCCCCTACAGGCCTCTTAGGAAGGGGGTGAGGTCAATAGTGGACAGTCTAAGGTTAAAGTTTTGGGGGTTTGGGGAAGAAACCACAGAGTCAGGAAGAGTATTCCAAACATTGACCACTCTGTTGCTGAAGTTGTATTTTCTGCAATCAAGTTTGGTACAGTTAATCTTGAGTTTGTATCTATTGTGTACTCTTGTATTGTTATGACTGAAGCTGAAGTATTCATTTGCAGGTAGGACATTGCAATGTATGATTTTATATGCTATATTTAGATTGGACCAGAGGCGGCATACTTCTAGGTTTTCTAGGTCTAGAATTTCAAGTCTGGTGGCATAAGGTATTCTGCAATGAGTAGAGGAGCGGAGAACTCTTCTTGTGAAATATTTCCGGACTTTTTCAATTGTGTTAATATCAGATACATGATATGGGTTCTCGACTGATGAACTGTATTTAAGTATAGGTCCAGCAAATGTTTTGTATGCTCTGGTTAGTAGTGTGATATTACCAGAGAAGATGCTACATAGGATTAGATTAACAACTCTTAATGCCTTTTTGGCTATGTAGTTACAGTGGGCTCTAGCACCTAGATCATTAGAGATAAGTATTCCAAGGTCCTTGACAAAGTTTGGATTCTCAACAAGGTCTTGATTATTTAGCTTGTATTTTATTTTCTGATTTTTTTTTTTTGCGAAAATGTAAGACAGAGCATTCATTTATTGAGATTTGAAGTTGCCATTTGATTGACCATTCTGATACATAGTCAAGGTCTTTTTGGAGGGTAGTAGTATTGCCTGTGGTGTTGCATCATCAGTGAAGAGAACACAGTTGCTCTTAATATGATCACAGAGGTCATTTATGAAGAGTATGAAGAGAGTTGGTCCTAGAACACTGCCTTGGTGGACACTTTTTGATAGGACACTCCCAATTTTGACCATTTGTTGTCTGTTTGACAGGAATGTTTCTATCCAGTTATGTAGGTGTACAGAGATACCGTAAGGTTTTAGTTTTAGTAGTAGTTTGTCATGTACCACTGAATAAAAGGCTTCACAGAAGCCTATGTAGATTGCATTGATTTGCTTTGCCCTGATCGAGTTGTGTCATCCATATGTTTTTGCAATGTAAGAATTGCAGATTGTAGGATAGTTTTTTTCTGAAACCAAATTGTTTATTAGAGAGTCGGTTGTTTGTCTCTAAGTGGAGGATAATGGATTGGTTAATAATTGATTCTATGACTTTACAGGTGATGCAGCATAAGGAGATTGGTCTGTAATTTTCAACTAGGCTTTTTGAAGATGGGTATGACTGTGGCTTGTGACCATAAGTTTTGGAAAGGAGCTGGTTCTGAAAGATTTTTCAAAGATTATGCTTAGAGGTTCTGCTATTGCAGTGGATAGCTTTTTAAAGAAGTAGGCACATATTCCATCCGGTCCAATAGATAGAGATGGTTTTAGATTGCGCAGTGCTTTTTCAACAATGTCTTCTGTAAAATTGATATGTATTAGATCATTGTAGTTGTCTTTGGTTCAACTAGGAAGTACTGGGCTTGATCCATTGCTGTTTACAAATACTGAGGCAAAGAATGTGTTAAAGAGGTTTGCTTTGATGGTGTCGTCATTGCAATCTTTGTCATTAGGTCCTGTCAGGGGTGGGATGTACCTTGAGTCTTTTATCTTGTTGTTTGCAAAATTGTAGAAAGCACAGGTGGAATTTGTGCATAGAAGGTTTTCCTCTTGTTTAATGTGATAATTAGTGCATTCAGTTTTTATCCGGTGGCATAAATTTTTGTATCGGCTTTTGAAGTTGGCAACATGAACAGATTTGTTTTTCCGCCAAAGTGATCTCTTTTTGGATTGAAGCTTCCTTATTGTTTTGGGTAATCTGTTTTTCCTAGTTTTGGGAATTGTTATTGGTACATATAGTTTGATGGCTCTTTTGATTTCTAGTAAGAATATGTTGTAATGGTCTTCAACAGTATTGCATCCAATGAATAGAAATTGTCAATCAAAGGAAGAGAGATCATTGATGATAAGATCATAGTTGCTTTTTTTGAAGTTATAATTGGGGATTTTGTTGTTGTGATGATTTTTGTGTGGATGTATGTTGAGACAAAAGTCAATCATATTGTGGTCACTGTTGGAAAATAGTTCTTTTATTTGTATTCTGTAAATTGAATTCAAACTATTGCAGAAGGTGAGATCGAGGCAGTTGTTAAGTGTAGTATTGTTGGTTACTAGCTGTTCCAGTCCCAGATTTGTTACAGCATTGTAGAAGGTTGCATGTATGGGTTCAGTTGGACATTCGTTTAGGGTCCAGTTAATATGAGGTAGATTGAAGTCACCAAGAAAGATAAAAGCATGTGGGAAGGATGCTGCCCATGTTAGTGGTTTATTTAGCTTGTTTACATGTTCGATGTCATAATCAGGGGCTCTGTAACATAGTAAGAACTGAAATGTGATATTTAATGTCAATTCACAGATAGTAGCCTCAGGAAGAGCAAGTTCTTGGGTAACTTGGATGCTCTTGGGTAATTTGGATGACTTTTGGGTAACTTGGATGGCTCTTGTTTTTTTACTATTTATTTATTTATTTATTTGTTTGTTTGTTTGTTTGTTTGTTTGTTTATGTGGCAGGAAGTGGTATATTCAGCAGTGACTTGTCTCTTAGGATTCTATCAACCTCAGCCACATCTCACCTTCTCCTTCAAAGGATTTCCACCTTTTCTTCCATGCTGCTGCTGGTCCTCCCATCCCAGAATGAAGCCATTTTTATTTTTTGCCTAAAATGTGAAAGAATCATTCTAATCAGTGCAGACAATATGGGCCAATGGTCTTAATATAAAAAAGTTTTCTGCATCTTCTGTGACTTAAGACTATCCTCTCAGTCTTTATTATGTGACAAATTGGAGAGTATTTTCAAATATTTGAAGAGTTAACATGTACTGAAAGAGGTGATGTACATTTTTGTTGCTTTGTTGATAGAACTAAAAAATAAATATTTGGAAAAGCTTCCTGATGATACCTGTTTGATAGTGGACCAGTTTGCTTTAGAAGCTGGTAAGCTCTTTTTCATGAACAGCTTTTAAGTCCAAGTTGGGTTGGGACCATTGTTAACTGTGGTACTGTGTAGTGAATATACAGTATATACTGCTTCAGAGTGCTTTACTGCCCTCTTTAACCAGTTTATAGAGTCAGCATATTGCCCCCAACAAACTGGCTCCTCATTTTACCAACCTCAGAAGGCTGAGTCAGCCATGAGCCAATTAGAAATGAACTTCCAAACTGCTGGCAGCTGGCAGTCAGCAGAATTAGCATGGAATACTGCATTTTAACCACTGTGCCACCACAGCTCTTTTGTATTATCACTAGAGTTACATGTTGTTCTTACTGATCTAGAGACTCATGGCACAGTGTACATTGTTTTTATCTACTTTCTACTACATATTAACCCATACATACAGGGGTATACACAGTGGGGCTTTGGTTGCATCGCCCTTGCTCCCTCTCAATGTTTTTAACATCTACCTCTGGGCATGAGTTGTGATGGTGCAATGGTTAGAATGCAGTACTGCAAGCTACTTCTACTGACTGCTGGCTGCCAGCAGTTTGGCAGTTTGAATCTCATGAGGTCAGGATAGACTCAGCCTTCCGTTCTTCCAAGATCAGTAAAATGAAGATCCAGATTGTTGGGGAAAATATGCTGAACTCTGTAAACTGCTTAGAGAGGGCTGTAAAGCACTGGGAAACAGTATATAAGTCTAAGAGCTATTGCTATTCCTGCATGCATAACTACGTAAATCAAAGATTAGCTGCCCAAGTAAAGCTGCCCTGTGCAAAGTATTTTGTCCTGTATGATGGCTTCAAAATGTTGTACTTCCTCTCCACTTTTATAACTTCAAACAAAGCCATAGTAAGATTGGTTTTCTTCTCAAAACTCCTGGTATTTCCCACCAGTACTGCTACCACATCCAGTTCATATTATGATAACAAGAGTTCTTATTTTGAGAACTTCTTAATTGTTCTGAGAATCCTCTTTTGAGAGTCCTTTTTAAAATGTCTTGATGAGATGGGTGACACACAAATCTAATAAACTAACAAACAAATAAATGCCTCTGTTATAGTATCTTTCCACATGTTTCATGAATTTAATTCTTCCATTTATTTCCTTGGCATACTTTGAATTGGTTGTGTATATCAACCAACTAGAGATCTCATAGATCTCTAGTTAAACCTTCAAAAACTTGTAAGAATCAAGCAGCTACAAATCAATACATACAGTACTGTAAATCTAAGTGGCATTGTTATTCTTTATTTTCCTATATGAGACAAGAGGGCCACATATTCAAGGTACAACTGTTGTGTATCCTTGCATCAACAAGGAATTGGGTTCAATGGTCCATGAATAATATATGTAAAATATAATTCCTAACCTAAACTAAACTGGTATCTTTTCCTCACTTTGATTATTGGGCAGTTTAGAAATTAAATAAAATGTTCTATTCCCCATGCTTTATTCATATTCCTCACAAAATTTGAGAGACCCAGGGTAGTTGAGAATATTTCAGCGCTCTCTGTTTAGATGGGGATCAAAGGATTTCCTTCCTTGATGTTCTACATTCTCATATCAGGTTACTTGCCATGTAGTGTCTCTGGAAGTCATTAAGCCTTCTCAGCTAACATCTACTCTGTCCCAATGCTCTGAATTCATGGCTGATCTCACTCAAGTAGGCCCATGTCAGAGAGAGGAAAACCTTCTTTTGACTATCCCATCCAGAATAAGATCATGGATGAGGACAATCTTGATATCAGCAGCTAGAAGCCAAGCCTACTGTGGATCCAGAGACATGGCTTTGTGTCTGAATGCTGGGTAGTGGAAGATGGATTTGATTTCAAGCATAAACATCCCTTTCCTTATGGTCAACCTACATCCAGATACCACTTATTTTTCTCTGCTTGCCACAACCAAGATATCACTGCCTGCCCTATCTCCATAATCAGTCCTCCTCTACGTCCTGCCATCCTTCTCCCAGAATTTAAGCATGTATATCTTACCAATCATGCAGTGATATCCCAGCCTAACTACCAGTTGGCAATAGCCTCGATCTGCATCTGCCTACCACACTTGACAACTATAAGATATGGTCAACTCTAATAGGCTACCTAACTGACATTTTCACTCTCTCCACGCACATCCAATATCTTCTTCCTAAATCCTCAAATCCCCAGGCTTGCAACTGCCAGAATATGCTACATGCTCAATGAAGCTTTCTTCTTTCTTCTATTACATCTTATCAGGGATGTATTTAGAAGAACATAACCATCATACTACCGTAGTAACAACTGGAAAGCTCATTCTCCATGACTTTTTCTTCTATTGCTTTTGGTGCCAATGGCCATTGCTGTATCTTATGCCAGTAAGTTCCACAAATGATTTATATACCATGTTGCTATCTTTTTGTATATCCTGAATTTCTTACCAATTAACCTTAACAGGTTAAAGTGCTGGTCTAGAAACTGGAAAATTGAGTTCTAGTCCAATTTTAGTCATGAAAGCCAATTGGGCGGTTTTGTGCCAGTCACTCTCTCTTTAGCCTAATCCACCTCATATGGCTATTGTTATGAGGACAATAGAAGCCAGGAACATTATATGTATTTGTTGCCTTGAGTTGATCAAAGACAGCCTCAGGCCAGCAATTGCCATAATACCGGTAGATAGAGTAAAATCATCATCACAATTACTATAATCAGTGGCACAGAGTTGCCTGTCTATAATACATTAATACATAAGAAAATACAAATCCTTGCCATCGGTGCCCCCCGCCCCATTCATGTGTGGTCAGTACAAATTAGCTTAATATTGTTTTATGAGGAATTTCCTTCCTATACCAGGAATTGGTGTAATGACCAGGATATGGTTTGCATCACCATTTTCCTTCTGAATATAGAATTTTGAAAATGTTGGGTTCCTGGTGGTTCATCTTGTTCTGCTGAGATCAGACTGTCAGCCTCAATTCTAAGCAGCTTTAAATCTTCTGGTACTCCCTCTGCAATTGTCAGTTACCACCTCACTACACCAACTGTTGATCTGCTATGAATATAACCAGCTAGGACAGAATTGGGTGGCAGATGAAATATGCCTCTCATAATGCTGAAGTAGAGTCAGCAGTGTTCTGCACTGGGGCTATTGGTAATCAAAGCATCTATGGAAGTACACTATTCTATTAGCAACACAACCAAGGGAAATGCAAAAGGCAATCACCCATAGTAATACTGAAATGGGTAGAGCTATGAAGAGGCTTAAGTGTGTCATAGAAAAGGCACTGTTTTTTTAAACTAGATTGTGGCCCGTAGCCAACTTAATGGGTATTTTGCTAGCAAATAATGTTTACTTGTTACCAAGTGCCCATAATGATGGCAGCTGGCTAGTTAGCTCAATGGACTAGGCTGTCTGGCTCAATTAATCAGAATGTAGTGTTAATTATGCCAAGGCTATGGGTCTGAGCACCACATTGGCTGGATAGGAAACTAGCTATTCTCTTATTCATTCTGAAATTGACCAAACAAATTCATGGAAAGATTATGTTTCTTCATACCTGCTGTATGAAACTTAAATAATAACTATGTGTCCAAGGGTGCTATACCTGAGATAAACACAAGATGAAGGAAAACAGTGAGAAAGAAAATGATTGTTCTCATGTTGTGAATTATGGCCTTCTTAGAATAATGAATTTAAAGTAAAGATATCAACATAGCTGTCTAGATAGCCTTCCTTTTCCATATAAAATGACAACTTTTCATTTCAAAGGAATAAACTAATAGGTTTACGTTTGAATGTATCATTAATAGTAGAGGCGTAACATAACAGCCTTTCATTCATCTAATCCAGAGTGGACTATTTGGATTAACAAAGGCTCTCCCAGTAGCTTCTCAATTGCTATTTAATGTAGAGATGTTGGGAAATACACAAAGTCACCTTTTAATCTATACAGTTCTATTCTGTCTTCTATTTCTTGATAACACCAGAGTTCAGTGTCATGGAACCTTGGAAACCAGGCTTTGATAGAAAAAGATTTGTTGTCCCCAAATTAATATATTACAATACAACTGTATCTGCTTGAGTGAACTTCGACTACAGGCTTTTTGAATTTTGTTTCCTGAATCCAATAAACAAGATTAGACTTGCTATCAAAATTCATAAGGTACAATGTAGTCTTCTTGCTACATTTGCATTTTGTAAAATGCATACATTTTCATATCAAATTTGCTTACATTTCTGGTAAAATTTTAACCCCTTTGAACAACAGTTTCATTCTAACATAGCAAGACATCATGCATGCGTATATGGTGCAATTGCCACTCTGTCATCAGCAGACTCATGGTATGATCTGCAAGAGATAACCATTCAGGTTTGCACATCATACAGTTATTTTATAGGGGTGAAAATTACTTTTGATTAATTATTCCTGATGGTAGGAGAGGGAAAGGCCAAGTGAATTTCTTTTCTTTCAAAACTACATCCAAATGGAAATTAAACAATGTATTTGTGTGGGAGTGAGTGAATGAGGCAATGAGACAGAATATCTATTGATCTATATGTTATTTCATTCCTTTGGTAGAAAAAGGCATAATGGAGAGGAAATAAAAGAGACAGATGGGGAAAAGAAGATGTTTGGTTCCTTCTATTAAGACCAACTTTTTCTAGGCCTCATTTTGTTGGCTTTCAATTAGTGACAGAGCACAGTGTATGGTCACCTGGGATTCTTGAAGGTCCCAATTAGGCTTTTCAGAAGTACAATATTGGGGTAGAGGAAAGAAACTTGACCTCTGGGGGCCTGACAGAGGGGAAAAAAAGTCCCTCCTTTCACTGGTTTTTGTACAAATTGTGAAAGAGCTTGTGACTCTTGTTGGGTCAAAAACCTCTTACCTGTTTTGTTATTCCTCCAAGCAGGTGTTATGTGAGAACAAGCAGGTGTTTACAGGCTCCTGACTTTGAGGATGGGCTACTGACCCACCACTCTTTTTCTTATGACATCTTCTCTTGAAAAGGTCTGGACTCAGATTTGTGAAAAGAGAGGAAAGACAATTATCCTAGAAATGTTAAAATAAGCGTTCTTTAGGGTCCACTATTCATCAATGGGAGCTGATCTGTTTTGCTGATAGATGTCTGCCTCATTTAGGTCTCAGCTGGAACAATTCATGATGAATAGTTACCTTTTTAATGTTTGCTGAAAACGGCCTCATTTTTGGTGGGGTTTAACAGAAAGCTTTATGAAAATATTTTTTTATACAACATGGTGGCAAATCAGATTGGGTCATAAATAAGGTAAGTGCATACATACATTTCAACACATTTGAGTTTTAGAAATTGATTGCTTTCATGCCTGAAATACCTGCCCTTTAAGGGAAAAATGGAAAAGATGAAACACGTAATGAAAAAAGCTGGGATGCTTTATTTAACCAGCTTTCTTTTTAAATGCTTTAATTAAAGGAATTATCTATGGGTGAGCCTAACAAATTATAAATATGCATTGTTAATAATTAGCTTTTATTATTTTTTAAAATCATTTTAATATGTTCAAAATCTGCCCTTTTGTCTGATTGACATTTCTTTTAGTAAACATTTAAAATTTTAAAATACAATCAGATTTGTTTGTTAGCAATTGTTTGTAAATATAATCGATCAAGGAAAGAACAGCAGGCAGAGAAAACAGAGTTGAAATTTCAGTAACCAAGAAGGGAATTGCCTGAAAGTTCTAAGGAAGATCCTGCAGTTTAACAGCAACAAAAGAATTATATTAATTAAACTGATAGTTAACTTATACCTATAAATTAAACTCAGGAGAATATTTTGCAGAACTGCAAAGCTATCATTCCAACACAGAAGTTGAGATTCAGCAGGGTTTATACCTGGCTAAATGGGTACAGGACCACAGTCTAAGCATCAAATGAAATAAAATAAAAAGGTTCATTTTAAGATTATAAGGCTGGGCTATATTTCACTAGAATTACTTCTAAAGAAACATGTTTTACATCCCTTTCGAAGATTACAATTTTACACATACTTAATGGAGACTTACATTTGTTGAAAGTTCACTCTTGTTACTTTTATCCTTATGGCTAGCAAGTAAAAGCTATCCCCTTATTCAAGGGAAATAAGTGTTTATTCAATACAGAAGCCTGATGATGGCAGATGAGATTCTGCTGAAACGTTGCTACAACTTTAAAAGCACTACAATGACGTGGGACAATACCCGAAGGAAGCTGAACTGCATTCATATATATATATGAATATACATATACATATACATATACATATACATATACATATACATATACATATACATATACATATACATATACATATACATATACATATACATATACATA
>BLBF01000018.1:64312013-64364849 GCA_015471245.1 Laticauda colubrina | reverse complement strand
TATATATATATATATATATATATATATATATATATATATATGCTGTTCAGCTTCCTTCGGGTATTATCCCATGTCATTGTAGTGCTTTTAAAGTTGTAGCAATGTTTCATCAGAATCTCATCTGCCATCATCAGGCTTCTGTATAGAGTTTGTATGTGGGTCAGGGTCTCACAGCCGTTGGTTTTAAATTTTTAAATTTTAAATAATAGGCTAGCCTCAAATTTACGGTACGCTTCTGGTTCGTGGTCGTGTTTCATCTTCTGTGTGGGTGTGAGTCTTTTTTCTACGTGGAAGTGTGGTAGCATCTTGTGTAGCACTCCTGGGTGTGGGTCTGGTGTCATTCTTCATGTTAGGTACTTGTTTATTAATGAGGGCAGGTTTCCAAATGGTTGGTAGGCGGGAGGTATCATCTCGTTTATTCATGCTGTGTGGGTGTTTTTCTATCTCTATGGCTTCTCTGATTATTTATTCTGTTGTTGAAGTGTTCAGTTTTGGCAATAGTTCTGGTATTTTTAAAGTCAATTCCATGTCCTGTGGTTTTGAAGTGTTGGACCAGGGAAGAGGTCAGTTCTTCTTTTTTGATGAAGTTCTTGTGTCCCTCAACGCGTACACTTATTCTTCTGTTAGTTTGTCTGTTGTATATGGTGGGACAGGCAGTGCAAGGGATTTCGTATACTCCTTGGTTTTCCAACTCGATTTTGTCTTCAGGGTTTCTTAGGATGGTGGATATTTTTCTGTTTGTGCAGAATGCTGTTTTAATGTTGTGTTTTTGGAGGATTTTGCTGATTTTGTCTGTAGTGCCTTTTATATATGGGAGGAGGCCTTTGCAATTCTCTTGTTCTCTGTCTTGGCTTTTGGTTGGGGTTTCTTTTTGGATTAGGTGGTAATCTAATTTCCCAGCCAAGCTGCACTGAAAGCCTTCAATACAGGAACACAGTATTGCTAGCCAATCAAAGCCACAAAACAGACAGAAGAAACCAGAAACACCAATCAAACAAAACTCCAAGAACAATAAACACAGACCAAGACTCCCAACCAATCAGGATGTAAAAAATACCATCCTGGGACAGCAGTAGGCTAGCCTCAAATTTAAAACCAACGGCTGTGATAGCCTGACCCACATACAAACTCAATACAGAAGCCTGATGATGGCAGATGAAATTCTGCTGAAATGTTGCTACAACTTTAAAAGCAGTACAATGACGTGGGATAATACCCGAAGGAAGCTGAACAGCACACATGTAAGTACCCGCGAAAACGTAAAAAAAACATATATATATGTATATATATATTTGTTGTATATATATATTTGTTATATATATATTTGTTACACATATATTTGTTTTCTGATGTTTTTGCAGGTATTTATATATATTATTAAACACTATATATTAGACCTCAAAGTGTTTAACAGCACTCTGAATGGATTAAAGTGTTGGCATATTGCTCCAACAATCTGCTCCTCATTTTACTGACCTTGGAAGGATGCCAGGCTGCATCAACCTTGAGCTGGTCAAGATCACATTTCTGCAGGGGTGGGATTCAAAAATCCCAGCAACTGGTTTGCTGCCTAGTTACTGGGTGGGTGTGGCCATGGTGGGCATGGCCTACTGGAATTTCCTGTTTCTGGCTGCCGGTGGGCTTCCAGAGTCCTGGGGAGGCCGCTTTTGCCCTCCTGAGGATCCAGAGGCTTTCCCCAGGCCTCTGGGAGGGCAAAAACCTCTCCAGGGCCTCTGGGAGGCCTCCCCTGGCCTCTGTAGGCCCACTGGAAGCTGGAAACAGGCCCATTGCATGACTTCCGGTACTTCCGGTTGAGCTATATTTCACCCTCTCAAGGGTCCAGAGGCTTCCCCTGGGCCTCTGGGACGGCAAAAACAACCTTCTCTGCACTCTGGAGGCCCACTGGAAACCAGAAATAGGCCTGCTTCCAGACTTCCGGAAGGCCCATTTTCCTCCTTCCCAGAGCCTCCATGCGGAACCTTCATTTACCCTCATTGTGTAGAGATTCCTGGGAGGGGTGGGGTGAAATGTGCAGGGCCAGCCAGTCAGTTGAAATACTAGATTAGCAAACCAGATATAACTTTAACATCTGGTTTACCCAAACTGGTAGAATTCCATCCCTGCATTCTTGGCTGTTGGCAGAAGCAGCCTGCTATACTGTATTTTAGAAGCCACCACTATGACTTCTAAATAATTGGATTGTACTGGAAAGGTATAATCTCTGTGTCAGGATTCCCGAAATTGCCCCAATTGAATCATGAGCCCAAAGCCAAGCTTCAAAAGAAACCAAAAGATTTATTAGGAGCAACTTGTCTGGCATTAATCTGTATGAAGCCAACTCTGGTATACGTAAGTAGTTTCACTGCTCCTTCAGATTTCCTCCCACCCCTGTTTATGGCAACTCTATAACAGGCATAGGAATGCTTTATGAGTTGACAACCTGAAGGATCAGTCAAGTTAGATAAACAGATACCACTTCACTGGAAAGTGTCAGTGTTCCGTGTGCCTCCCTCATTGAGATGAGATGTACACTGCCTCCTAGAATTGGACAAGATAGTACAGGGGAAACCTTTTTCTTTACCTTTTTAACTCATATTAAGCCCCTGTCACACTGCACCAATGGATGGAAAGAGGATGTAAAATGGACAAAAAAGCTTGTCATCCGTTGGTTAATGCGATGTATCCGTTCTGTACTCACTGCCTCCATTTTGCTTCCTCTCTATCTGTCCAGCATCCGTTTATTGACGTTTCATCCGCTCAGAAAGTTTTGAACTGCTCAAAACTTTTGAGCGGAAAATGTATCCAATGCGTCCATTCTGCATCCGCTACGCATTTGCTACGCATCTGTTCTGCATCGTGACGCATCCGCTATATACGCTAGGCATCCACTGCGCATCCGCGCAACTCGCATCCGCTCGGACGTAGGGAGGAAGCGGAACGGATGCAGAACGGATGCAGAATGGATGCCTAGCAGATACAGCATGGAAACAAAGCATTTAAAATGGAAAAAACATTCGCAGAGGGGACCTATCTCGAATATTAAGAGCAGCCTGGAACCTGGGCTCAAGGTGGCACTCACTCTGTGCCACCTGGCCTCAGGGACCACCTACAGGAGCATGCAGTACGGCTGGAGGGTGCCACACAACACCATCAGGATTGTGGTCAGAGAAGTGGTGCAGGCCATCATCGAAGAATACCTGGAGGAGCTCCTCCAGTGCCCCTCCACTGAAGAAGGCTGGAAGAAAATTGCGGAGCAGTGGCATCAGAGGTGGAACTTCCCCCACACCGTTGGAGCCATAGATGGCAAGCACGTGGTCTGCAAAGCTCCAGCCAAGTCGGGGTCCACTTATTTCAACTCCAAGGGCTTCTTCAGCATTGTCCTCTTCGCCATGGTTGATGCTGACTACAATTTCATGTACATCGATGCTTCAGGCAATGGGTCATCTTCAGATGCCCAGGTATACAATGCCAGTGACTGCTGGAACACAACCTCATCGTGGGCTTCCCAGATCCAGAACCCCTGCCCAACGGCACGCAAGATGTGCCCTACTTCATCGGGGGGGATGATGCCTTCTCCCTCAGAACCTACCTTATGAAGCCCTATACCTCCAGACTCCTCACCCGTGAAGAGAGGATCTTCAACTAGAGGCTGTCCAGGGCAAGGCGGGTGGTGGAGAACGCCTTTGACATCCTGGCCAACAGGTTCCAGGTACTTCTCCCCACCATGCAGCATCGCCCAGAGACCGTGAGGAGGATCGTGGAAGCTTGCTGCATCCTGCACAATCTCATGCACACCCGCTACCCGGTCTTGCAGAACAGGCTTGTGGACCTCCAACAAGGCAATGGGGACATGGAGCCTGGGGAATGGAGGCAAGGGCAAAACCTCATAGACATTGAGGATGTGCAAGGCCCCAACAGAGCCTCACGTGAAGGGAAGAAGCAGTGCAACCTGCTGAAACACTGAAAGCAGTGGAGTGGCAAGACAGGATGGTAGATGATTAATGGATGCTTCCTTCAGCCTGTCTCATCACACGGATGAGATTGGGCCATGTATGCTGGGTGGGCCTACAATGAACAGGGCATTTAATAAAGAGTTGTGTTTATGTTGACATGTGTGGATCAATGCTTACATTGTTATTGATAATGAAGGGCCATAGGTGTGGCACCTGGGAGGGTGGACCATACAGTCCCACTATGCTTGCACTGGAGGTTTATCTATCCCACAGCTATTACCCATCCCAAAGGTATCCCTGCTCATTCCACAGGTATCCCTGCCCACCCCACTGCTATCTTAATCCATCCCACAAGCATGCAAAGGCTTAAACCATTTCTAAATGTTTCCACCAAGACTTTATTAAAAAAAAGAAATGAAGCAAGTGTGTGAATCAAAGATTGAACAACAAGCTGTAAAAGAAAAATGACCCAACTCAAGTGTCCAAATAAAGTCCACAGGTAGCCAGCCAGCCAGTCTCTGGCACTCCTCTTGGTCATTCGGAGGTGTGCCCAGTCTCAGGGGTGAAGGGTCCAGGTGCTGTGGAGGTGGGTGCTGCTGGAGTGCTGGTCTGAAGCACCACTGGGGTGCCTGGCCCTGAGAGGACAACAGGGGATGATATGTTGAGGAAGCTCTCGGACAGCTGGCTCAGCCCCGTGATGTTGAGAGTCCCTTCCTCCATGCCATGGAGTTTCAGCCCCAGTGCCGATGACAGATGTAGTGAGGCCGGACTTGGCTGTGGGGTGGAGGAAGGAGCAGTGTAGTGGGGCTGTCTGGTCTGTAGCTGGGTGAGGACTGGCGTTGGTGGCATCGGTGGCATCAGTGGAACCGGTGGCAGCGGTGTCGCCCGATGACTCTGTGCCTGGACTGGGAAGGGCTGCTGCCTGTGCTGTTGGACCTCCTGGTAGCCATAGCCCTGGTAGGTGAGGGCCTGTGGGAAGCCTTGGAATGGGAGGGACATCACCTGGGGTGGAGGAGCAGACCTGGACTGGGTGGGAACAGGTTCCTCTGGATCTGGAGGGTTGTGAAGCAGCTCAGTGATCCGGTCCTTCACCACCTGGTACTGGGGTTCTACCATGTCCCTGAGGGTCTGGTTGACATAGGTGAGGAAGGGCTTGCGGTTGGAGGATGAGGAGTCAGTGTGGACCAGCTGAGAGAGGAGATCTATGCTGGTGCGGATGGTGTTCCTGATCTCCAGCAGAACAGTGTGGCTCTGCCCCTCCGGTCTGGCTCTCTGACTTTCTGTGGAGGTGGAGCTGGGGATGGATGCGGGTATGGCTGTGGTGGACGCACCGTCTCCTTTCTCCCACCAAACCAGGGAGTCCTCCATGCGCTCCACCACAGTTACAACACCTTTCCGTGGGTTCTCCACCATGGCACGCTCCACAGAAACCTGCCTGGAGACAGGAACTGACTCTCGGCCGGAAGAGGACTGGCTCTCAGTAGGCTCCCGGAGAGAGAGGGAAGACAGAGGGGCTGCTCCTCAGTGGTGGATCTCACCCTTCAGGAAGCTGAATGACGTAGGTCTCTCTGTCCATCAGGTTAACCGTGGCCTGGCCAGATTTCTTGAGGTGCAGCTTCCCGTACCAGATGTGCATGTGCTTCCACCAGCCGAGGAGCACCTCCGAAGTGTAGCCCACACTCTCCGCATTCTCTCTCTAAGCAGCATGCTTCCGCTTGGTGTCCCTGTACAGCTGGTGTCCCTTCCGCCACAGGTAGTCATTCTCTCTCAGCCACTCCAGCATCTCATCCTCGTGTTCCTCCTCAATGGAGTATTGCCTCCTCTCCTGTTGTTGCATACGCCTCTTCCTCCCTTTGGCAGGACCAGATGGGCCCTCATCAGAGGGGCTCCCAGGTAGTAGGGGCTGCTCCTCCACACCACCAGCAGCAGCAGCACCAGCAGTATCATCATCATCATCATCATCATCATCATCAGCAGCAGCAGCAGGATCATCATCATCAGCAGCAGCAGCACCAGCAGCACCAGCAGTATCAGCAGCAGCAGCACCAGCAGGACCAGGATCATCAGCAGCAGAGTAAGCACCATCAGCACCAGCAAGACCAGGAGCACGAGCAGGACCAGGAGCACAAGCAGTACGAGCAGTACGAGCAGGACCAGCAGGACGAGCAGGACCAGCAGGACCAGCAAGACCAGGAGCATGAGCAGTACGAGCAGTATGAGCAAGTCCAGGAGCACGAGCAGGACCAGCAGGACCAGCAGGACCAGGAGCAGCTTCAGCTGAGCAAGCACCAGCAGAAGCACCACTGCCAGGAGCAGCTTCAGCAGAGTAAGCACCAGCAGAAGCACCACTGCCAGAAGCAGCTTCAGCAGAGTAAGCACGAGCAGAAGCACTACCGCCAGGAGCAGCTTCAGCAGAAGCTCCAGCACCAGAAGAGCAAGCCCGAGCAGCAGAAGCCCCAGCAGAAGCAGAGTCAGGGACAGGGGGTGGGAGGGTGGCCCTGTTCCTTTTGCCAGGGATTGCGGCAGGTTGCTGAGGCTTTCACTTCTTCCCCATGGTTGTGGGGTTGCTGGCTGGCAGGGAGGCTGGCAGGCACCAAGGCTGGCAGGAAGGCTGGCAGGCATGTAGGCACGAAGGCTGGCAGGCAGGCAGGCACCAAGGCTGGCAGGAAGGCTGGCAGGAAGGCTGGCAGGAAGGCTGGCAGGCAGACTGGCTGGCAGGGAGGCTGAAAGGCAGGCTGGCAGCAAGGCTGGCAGGCAGGCAGAGAGCAAGGCTGGCAGGGAGGCTGGCCAGGAGGCTGGGAGGCAGGCTTGGAGGCAGGCTGGCAGCAAGGCTGGCAGCAAGGCTTGTAGCAAGGCTTGCAAGCAGGCATGCAGGCAGGGCAGGCAAGGACTCGATATATCCAGCAGCAGGTCTTTCCTCCGAATGATGACCTGCTTGGGAGCTGCTTCCCTTTATATCCACGGGGCTTACGCAATGCATCCCCCCGCATGTGTAATTAACACCAGGCATCCGCTAGGCTTCCGCTGTGCATCCGCTAGGCTTCCGCTCTGCATCCACTTCATCTGCTGTGCATCCGCTGTATCCGTTCCGCGTCCGCTTTGCTGAGGTCCCCCGGAAGCCTAGCGGATGTGCCATCCTCTCCCATCCACTTCCATCCGCTGGGCTTCCGTTCCGCATCCGCTTTCCATCCGCTCTGTGTCCTCCCTGCATCCGTTCCTTTCCGTGTTATCCGCTCCGATTATGCAAATTTTTGCCCCTTTTGAGAGCGGATAACAATGGATGGAACATTTTGCTTGTCTGTTGTGTATTTTTTACTTACGTTTTGCATCCGTTGGGTTTTGTGACAGGGCCTTTACAGAGTTTCTTTGACTTGTGTTTTGAAAGCTTCTTAAGATTACTCTTTTTGCTTCTGTTTCTGTTATTAGCAGACAAATATTTTGAAGGCTGGAGGATAGTTGTGCTGATTGCTAGGGAAAGATCCCAAATGAAATGTAACTCTAATAATATAGTTTATAATCATTTATAAATCCAGTTTGTTTGTACAGTGTTTTAATTTGCCTTTTTTTGTAAAAATCCACATGAAACTAAATTGTATGTTCAAATTCTTCACCTTTTGCCAGTCATATTGGAAATGCATTCTCATTAGATTTGGGTTTTTTGAAGATTAAAACTTGAGGCAACACAAAATTTTGTTCCTATAAAATATAACTTTTTTGGCCCCATCTGGATGATGGTAACAACTTCAGTTGTTGACAGTAAAAGTAGGTGAGTTAGGAGTAAATAAGAAAAACAAGTGGTTGAAATGTAAACAAGAACAAAGATGATCAGCTACTAAAGGCCCTGTTGCATAGGCCGACGGATGCAAAAAGTATGTAAAAAGGACACAGCAGACGAGAAAATGTTCCATCTGTTGTTATCCGCTCTCAAAAGTGCCCCAAATTTGCATAAACAGAGCATACAACAATGGAAAGGAACGGACGGGGAGAGGACGTAGCGAGGATGTAAAGCAGATGCTCCACGGAAGCCTAGTGGATGGAAGCGGATGGAAGCGGATGGCACTTCCACAGGGATTCCAGGGGAGCACAGAGAAGTGGACATGCAGTGGAAGGAACGGATGCCGAGCGGATGCTGAGTGGATGAAATGGCTGCAGAGCGGAAGCCTAATGGATGCCTAGCAGATGCCTAGCAGATGCAAACATTCACTGCAGATGCGGGAAGGATGCACTGCATCAGCCCCGTGGATATAAAAGGATGCAGCTCGCAAGCAGGTCACCATTCAGAGGAAAGACCTGCTGCCAGACACATCTCCAGCCAACAACCATGGGGAAGAAGAGGAAGCCTGTGCCTGCTCCTGCCAGACCTGGCAAGAAGGACAGGGCCACCATCCCACCCCCTGGCGCTGACTCTGCTTCTGCTGGGGCTTCTGCTGCTCGGGCTGACTCTGCTGGTGCTGGTGCTTCTGCTGGTGCTTACTCTGCTGGTGCTGCTCCTGGTGCTGGTGCTTCTGCTGGTGCTACTCCAGGTGCAGGTGCTTCTGCTGGTGCTTGCTCTGCTGGTGCTGCTCCTGGAGGTGGTGCTTCTGCTGGTGCTTACTCTGCTGCTGCTGGTGGTGCTGGTGGTGCTGCTGGTGCTGCTTTTGCTGCTGCTGTTGTTGCTACTGCTGGTAGTGGTGGTTGGGTGGACCAGCCCCTAGAACCTCAAAGCCCTTCTGATGAGGGCCCAGAAGGCCCTTCCAGAGGGAGGAAGATGCAATCGTGCGATAGGGAGAGGAGGCAGTACTCCATCGAAGAGGAACATGAGGATGAGGTGCTCGAATGGCTGAGGGAGAACGAGTACCTCTGGCGGAAGGGACACAGGCTCTATCGAGACACCAAGCAGAAGCAGATGGCTTGGAGAGAGAAGGCGGAGAGCCTGGGCTACACTTCGGAGGTCCTCCTCGGGTGGTGGAAGCACATGCACACCTGGTACAGGAAGCTGCACCTGAAGAAGTCTGGCCAGGCCGCAGTCAAGCTCACTGACCGGGAGACCTACGTGGTGCAGCTTCTTGGAGGTTGCAGCCAGGTGCAACTTCTTGGAGGGTGAGATCCACCACTGAGGAGCAGCCCCTCTGTCAACCCTCTCTCTCAGGCAGCCCACAGAGAGCCAGTCCTCTTCTGGCCAAGAGTCAGCTCCTGTGTCCAGGCAGGTATCTGTGGAGCGCCCCACGACGGAGACCCCCCCGACAGCTGCACTCCCCGTGGCGGAGTGCGTGGAGGACCCCCTGACGCAGTTGGAGCAAGGAGAGGGCGCTCACACCAGAGACCAACCCACACCCATCCCCAGCTCCACCTCCACAGAAAGCAGGCAGAGAGCCAGACCGGAGGGGCAGAGCCACACTGTCCTGCTGGAGATCAGGGACACCATCAAAAGCAGCGTAGATCTCCTCTCTCAGCTGGTACACACCAACATACCATCCTCAAACAGAAAGCCCTTCCTCACCTATGTCAACCAGACCCTCATGGACATGTCGGAATCACAGTACCAGGTAATCAAGGAGAGGATCACAGGTCTTCTGCACAACCCTCCAGGCCCAGCTCAACCTGCTCCGACCCAGTCCAGGTCTGCTCCTCCACCCAAGGTGATGTCACAGCCCTTCCAAGGTTTTCCACAGGCCCTCACCTACCAAGGCTATGGCTACCAGGGGTTCCAGCAGCACAGGCAGCCCTTCCCAGTCCAGACAAAGGTACATCGTACACCGCCGATGCCACCGATGCCACTGATGCCACCGATGCCACTGATGCCACCAATGCCACCGACGCCACAGATGCCACTGATGCCACTGATGCCACAGATGCCACCAACGCCACACATGCCACCCACACCTCACCTCACTCACCTGCAGACCAGAGAGCCCCACTACACTCCTCCTTCCTCCACCCCACAGCCAAGCTCGGCCTCAGAACATCTGTCATCGGTCTTGGGACTGACACCCCATGTCATGGAGGAAGGGGCTCTCAACATCACAGGACTGAGCCAGCTCTCTGAGAGCTTCCTCCACACACCATCCCCTGTTGTCCTCTCGGGGCCAGGCACCCCAATGGTGCCTCAGACCAGCACTCCAGTAGCAGCCACCTCCATAGCACCTGGACCCTTCACCCCTGAGACTATGGGCACGCCTCAGAGTGACTGAGAAGAGTGCCAGAGACTGGCTGGCTACCTGTTGAATTTATCTTTGCTTGGGACACTTTACTTGGGTCATTTTGCTTTTACAGTTTGTTATTAATAAAGTTTATCTTTGCTTCACACACTTGGTTCAGTTAATTTGTAAATAAAGTCTTGGTGGAAACTTTTAGAAATGGTTTAAGCCTTTGCATGCTTGTGGGATGGTAAAGAATAGCAGTGGGATGGGGAGGGATACCTGTGGGATAGGTAATAGCTGTGGGATGTGTTAGGATAGCAGTGGGATGGGCAGGGATACCTGTGGAATTGGTAATAGCTGTGGGATGTGTTAGGATAGCAGTGGGATGGGCAGGGATACTGTGGGATGGGTAATAGCTGTGGGATGGGTTAGGATAGCAGCAGGATGGGCAGCAATACCTGTGGGATGGGTAATAGATGTGGGATAGATGAACCTCCAGTGCAAGCATAGTGGGACTGTATGGTCCACCTTCCCAGGTGCCACACCTATGGCCCTTTATTGTCAATAACAATGTATTCATTCATCAACACATTTCAACATAAACACAACTCTTTATTAAATGCCCTGTTCATTGTAGGGCCACTCAACATACATGGCACAATCTCATCAGTGTGATGAGACAGGCTGAAGGAAGCATCCATTAAGCATCTACCATCCTGTCTTACCACTCCACTGCTCCAGCTGGGGAGTTGCACCAGTATTTCAGGAGGTTGTGATGCTTCTTCCCTTCACGTGAAGCTCTCTTGGGGCCTTGCACATCCACAGTATCTATCAGGTTTCGCCCTTGCCTCCATTCCCCAGGCTCCATGTCCCCATTGCCTTGTTGGAGGTCCACGAGCCTGTTCTGCAAGACTGGGTAGCAGGTGCGCATGAGATTGTGCAGGATGCAGAAAGCTTCCACGATGTTCCTCACGGTCTCTGGGTGATGCTGCATGGTGGTGAGAAGTACCTGGAACCTGTTGGCCAGGATGCCAAAGGCGTTCTCCACCACCTGCCTTGCCCTGGACAGCCTGTAGTTGAAGATCCTCTCTTCACGGGTGAGGCATCTGGAAGTGTAGGGCTTCATGAGGTAGGTTCTGAGGGAGAAGGCGTCATCCCCCACAATGAAGTAGGGCATATCTTGTGTGTCGTTGGGCAGGGGTTCTGGATCTGGGAAGCCCATGATGAGGTTACGTTCCAGACCCTTCTTGAGGTGCCTGGTGTTGTATACCTGTGCATCTGAAGATGAGCCGTTGCCTGAAGCATCGATGTACATGAACTTGTAGTCAGCATCGACCATGGTGAAGAGGATGATGCTGAAGAAGCCCTTGTAGTTGTGATAAGTGGACCCTGAGTTGGCTGGAGCTTTGTAGGCCACGTGCTTCCCATCTATGGCTCCAACGGTGTGGGGGAAGTTTCACTTCTGATACCACTGCTCTGCAACTTTCTTCCAGCCTTCTTCAGTGGAGGGGCACTGGAGGAGCTCCTCCAGGTTTTCTTCGATGATGGCCTGCACCACTTCTCTGACCACAATGCTGATGGTGTTGTGTGGCACCCTCCAGCCGTACTGCATTATCCTGTACGTGTTCCTGGAGGCCAGGTGGCACAGAGTGAGTGCCACCTTCAGCCCAGTGTCTAGGCTGGGATGGAAGTTGGTGTTTGCCTTGGTCAACCTGGGTCTCAGCCGCTCCACAACTTCGTCAAACATGGCTGGCGGCATCCTTATGAAGTCCTGGAATGCATGAGTTTCTTTGTTCCTCAGCTCCACCATCAGCTTGTTATACAGTCCGTACTCGGCTCTTCTCGTGATCCATCTTCGGACCCAGACACTTCTTGGACGCCTCCTTTTCTTCCCGTAGAACAGGTGAAAGAGCTAGTAGAGGGTTTCGCACTGTTGTAGAATGATGGCGGCTACCAAAAGGAGTGTGTGACGATCCATGGTAGAGATGACTGGATGCTGTGGAAGAGCAAGAACAAGAGCAAGGCTGAAGATATCTGCACAGCAGGGCTGCTGGACTGAAAGTGAGATCCAGGTTATTTCTTCCCCTTTTTATGGGAAATATAGGTTTTCCGCTAGGTGTCCTTTTGCATCCTCCAGGCATCCTGCAGTCATCCTAAATATCCGAGATACGTCCCATATACAAACGTTTTTTCCGTTTTAATGCTTTATATGCGAGCTACTTCTGCTTTCATCCTTTCTACGTTCGTGCTACCAACACTTTGTGTCAGTTCCACGTCTGTTTCGCTTCCTCCCTGTGTCTGTTTTCTGTTGGAGTGGATGTGAGTTGCACGGATGCGCAGCGGATTCCTAGCGGATATAGCAGACGCGTAACAGATGATGACGGACGTATAACGAATGTTCCCCATATGCGTAGCGGATGTATAATGGATGCTTTGGATAGTTTATCCGCTCAAAAAGTTTTGTGCAGCTCAAAACTTTTTGAGCAGATGAAATCTCAGTAGATGGATGCTGGACGGATAGAGAGTATTCAAATAGGACGTAGTAAGTATAGAACGGATGCATCACATTAACCAATGGATGGCAAGTGTTTCTCTCCATTTTACATCCTATTTCCATCCTTTGGTGCTGTGTGACATGGGCTTAAGGCTGGTACACACCAGCCTTGCCCTTCTTTTGCTGCTGAGAATATACTAACAGAGAAAGACTCCTGAAGATAGGGTGAATTGAAGGTATTTGTTTTTGCAAATAATGAAATCAAGTAGCTGAAACAGAGGACGAAGAAGGGGAAACTGCCAGAATCAATCCAGAAGGGTTGTTGATGATTTTGTTTCATGTCATTCATTCTCCCCAAATAGATGGTGAATGTCTGAAAGAAATTGTATCATTCAACCATAGAGGTTTTCACAAATGATATCTCAGGAAAACCAGGTTCCTCCAACTGTTAAATGGTCTCCAGGGATGGAGAACCTCTGTCAGATACTACATACCCTCTGTACATAGATGGAACAGTAGCACTAAACAGAATTAGAATCTTAAATATATTTACATATTTTATACTGAGACCTACTGAATCCACCAGGCTTATTATGTGGAAGTAGGCTTACCCAATTGAATCCAACTTGTGTAAGCAATTTGTGTGAGAGAATGGTGCCTGGATATATACGCAGATAAAGTTCAATTAATCTTACAAAGGGAGTACTTTACATTACTACTTTAATTGTAAAATAGAACCCTTAAGTCAATTTCCATACTGCCCAAGTGTGTACACATATCTACTAAGTTTGTCATGCTCTAACTATCAAAGTAAGAAATCAGGGTAGTGTACATCTTTGTATGTACTGAAAATAACTTTTTTCTGTCTAATAATACTTTTGGAAAGATTGTCTTATAGTTAGACCCATCATCTTTTCAATAAATCTGGAAGATTTTATTCTGACTTGATCTATTGTTTGAATACTTCCCCCCACTGGAATCCTATAAAGCATGGCCCTAATCTAAAGCATGGTCCTACCCACCATTACCGTAAATAACATGACAGTATTTCTATTTATTTTTGAAACAATTCTAAATCCAGATTATGCTTTACAAAAAGAACTTATGGATACAAAGAGCAAATCCAAGAATTAATAATAAAACTGTTACAACCCTATTCTGCTAGATGATTCAATGTGTGACTGTGCCTTTGCCTACAATCTAGTGAGATCAGTAACTCAAAACAATGCATACTCTTTATTTTGCCTCTTTTATTTATTGGGAAAAGGCAGATTTTAGTCATGAACAAAGCATTGTCTCTGGGATATCTATGTCTAATTTCAAACTTCTGTTGAAGGAGCACCAGAACAGGGTTTTTCTGTGCTACCTTTTCTTGCTTAAATTTGTAATTACCAATAACACTTTCCAACTCAGGTAGAAAAAGACCCAGAGAAGGATTGTGGGTGCCAACCACAACTTTATTTTGATTCTTTTAATTCTAAAACTGTGAGTTATTTCCTGCTGGCAGAAGGATGCATGCAGCCTACAGCACCTTGCTTGCTGGAGAAAGATCTGTGAGCATTTGGTTTGATCAGCCCCTGGCATGGTAATGAGCCGATTTCTCTTGAAATTGGCTCATGACTATTCATTTTGTTGGCTCTGTATTCATTTGTGACCTATTATTTTGATTTTTAGGGTGGGTGATGGGAGAAGAAAGCCACAGGGAGTCAGTTCTAGTTTCTAAGTTGTGAGAGGACTCAAGAGAAGGGGCAGAAGGAGAGGGCTGAAAATTATTTTGTGTGATTTGTGTACCCAACAACAATTATTTGAGAATGAAACCAATTTCCCAGGGAGATGGGCTCCATTTCATTGTATGTCTAGCCCCATCTGACAAGGATGTTTTATTCTGGATACCTGCATAGAGGTGGACTTGGAATGGGGTGGACATAACACCATAAACTGCCCTTTTCTTTGTAAAATAATTTGATTGCATAAGATTTGGAATTGTTTGCCTGTTTTTATGTAGGAAACTCCCTTTGATTAGTAGCTGCTATTTTTATCTCAAACCACTCTGGAAATAATATTTTCAGAAAATGGGGGTTAAGGAAGGAGATTCCCTATATGATTTTCAACTGCATTCATTACCTGAACATTAGCAATTAATAATAAAAAGAGAAAATAACTATTCTTTTGTCGTAAGGATATGCATATCTGGCAGGAATTTTGCTTACAACCCCCATCCTCCCCCTTTCTGGCTTTACCCAGTTTCTGAGATGAAAATTCTTAGCTCTAAATTATTCTTTTCTGCTTTTAAAGATTGTGGACCGATAAAAGTTCCAACAAGATTTTTTTTTAATTAAAAAATGCAAAGTATTTGAAAGTAAAATAAATAACACAATGCAGTTTCTTACAAAGGGTTCTGCAGCTGAAGATGTAAAAGCAGCTTAAATTACATTTAAATGTTTGTTAGACTTCTAAAACACTGTTTTTAATTAAAGCCTGGTATAACCAAGAACCCAGCACCTTTTAAACCATATTAAGAGTGTTAAATTCCACTTTCCTTGGCTGGAAAGGTTGAACAGCTCTTTGGACTCATAGTTTGTACCAGACACAATTATAGACAAGAAGACCTTTTAATGGAATCTTGTAAAACTTTTCATTAGCTTTTATTGGGTCATAATGTAATTAAAGTGACCTAACCTGACCTTTTGGAGGAGTGCCTTAGGTCAAGTGTATTTACTTCTGTCTATATGAATTTAAGACTTTAAATACTCTTCTGACTACTCATCCCAATAAAAACTGGCCAAAATGAACTATTATCTCAGACTTGCATTGGGTCATGTTTATGCCAGCTGGTTTCCTTTATACATTAAACCACTGTGGCTTATTTAAAAGCTGAAGCTATAAAGCTCTTGGATTAAGAGCAGAGAACTGGCCAGACCCTCAACCTAACCTTTCCATGTTTGGATGACTTTGGTCAACCTATCATGTTCTCTGGTCTCCATAGCTCCACTATTAAATCACTACTGAAACCTAAACAGTCTGACAGTTTAGCTACATTCACAGAAAGGAAAGGCCAAACCTGTCTGCTCAAGACAGATTTCATTCAAACCCAAGAAGTTCTCCTTTGCTATGGACTCCAAAAAGATTTTCAGAAATCATAATATGGCAAAACCAAATTAACAGAACTAAATAGTACCAATGCAAAATTAGCATGTGGTAAGGGACAGAGCTTCAGTGGCATTTCTCATGGACATAAAGCAAGCCAAGAAATAAATAAATAATCATGGCTACCTTCTACATACTATTTAAGGCCCGGTCCCACTGGCCGACAGACACAAAACGTATGCATAAAGGACACAGCGAACGAGCAAAATTTCGGGGGTGGCTCGATCCGTTGCCATCCGCTCCAAAAAGTGGTGAAAATTTGCATAAACAGAATGGAAAAGAATGGAAAAGAACGGACGTGGGTAGTATGTAGCGGGGATGTTAAACAGATGTTCGTAGGAAGCCTAGCGGATGGAAGCGGATGACACCTCCGAAGGGGTTCCGGTGGAGAATTGCGAAGCAGATGCATAGCGGATGAAGCGGATGCATCACGTACACCTAAAGGAAAGAAAGGGGATGCCGCGCAGATGTATATCAGATACAAACTGTTCACTGCGCATCCTTTCTATTTCTGTGCTACTAACGATGCATAGACATTCCATGTACCTTTTCTTTCCTCCCTCTTTCCATTTTCAGCTGCAGCGGATGTGAGTTGAGGGGATGCCCAGAGGATGCAGAGAAGATACAGTGGATGTTTAACAGATGATAACGGACATAGAACATTTGTTGCTCGTATGTCACGGACTTACATCATACACGGTGGAAAGTTCATCCATTCACAAAGTTTTGTATAGCTCAAAACTTCTTGCACAGATGAAATCTCAGTGGATGGATGCTCGACGGATAGAGTGTGTGAAACACATATGCAACAAGTACACAACAGATGCATAGCGTTTTCCAACGGATGGCAAGCTTTTTTAAACATTTTACATCCTCTTTGCATCCGTAAGCGCAGTGGGACCAGGCCTTAAGGGACTGATCCAAAAAGCATAATGCAGCAAATTTACTGAAACAAAGTAGATGTCAGTAGATCTAGTCAGTGTTTGAATGTTGAATTTCTTGAAATACAAAATACTTTGTAAGGCGTCTTAAGTTTAATTAGACATATATTTAATGAATTCATGAATATATTTTTAAACATGTCTATAAGCCTTGGTCCTAGAATTCCTACTGGTGATTTTTCTTCTTTATTCTCCCTCAGTGTTCATGTTTTATGGTAAAAGCCCATTGAGAGCAGAACTATGGCCTTCTATAGTTATACTTTTTCCTTGGCCTTCCTTTATTTGGACTTTACTCTTTCATTTTCTTGTCTTTCAGAGGATGTGTGAAGTACTTAACTAAAGGATCTAGGGACTTCTGGTGACACATGGATGTGTGTGAGACAGCTTGTTAGGAAAAGTGGAGAGATAGTGCCCTAGATCACTCTCTAATAGCTCAGGATTGCTCCTGGTGCAATCCTCATGGGGATCTTACCTGTAAGATCATGAGGCTTTATTTCCGTGCATAGATTTGTATGACATAAAACAGCACCCTCTTTGAAAAAAGTGAAAAGTGTCAATAGACTTAGGGTAGTTTCAAATTTTGTACATTTAGAAAAAACACAAGAATATTTAGGAGAAAAATGTTAATGGGGCACCAACTCAAAATATTCCAATGTGGACTGCTTGAGAGTAGGTTTTTGTCCAAGCCAAGTGTAGGTTGGACTGTGCTTTTTGCCCAGGACTGTGCTTTTCCCTTGCTCTTTTCCTCCTCTCTTTTATTCAGTCAAAACTATAGCAGAATTATTTGGAGCAAGGACACAGAATGCTGAGTTGCTGTTGGTGTCCAAAGTGGGGCTTTTGGTGGTGATGATGCAGAATGGAAGAAAGCACATTATATTTCCCTGGATACTGTCACTGGGTAAGGTTCTATCAATAGCAGATCCTCTGAAATGCATTCCTCAGGAAAACCTGTTCAGTAAGATGCTATATAGATTCAGGCACCATGCCAAACCATGACTCTTCCAAGTAGCCTTTGGCCTAAGAGTTGCATTTTTACTCTGGATTTGAATTTCATGAGGGAATTTTTCCAAATTATTCCAAATTTCCTTTGGAAAAAGCAAAAACAACAATCAGAAAGCAGAACTGAGACCAGCAATTCTGCCTCTTTCTTTTTTAAAATATAATTTTTATATTTTTGAAAGGTTTTAATAATGATAAGTACAGCAAACTAAATTAAAACAGAAAAAGTGAAAAAGAAGGAAAGAAATAACATGAAATTGCAATAAGAAACAAAAAAAAAGAGAGAGAAGAAAATGGAAAAAGAAAGCAAGATATAAAGAACAGTATAAAGACTTAAAGCCCATGTCACACTGCACCAACAGATGCAAAGAGGATGTAAAATGGACAAAAAAGCTTGCCATCCATTGGTTAACGTGATGTACTCACTGCCTCTGTTTTGCTTCCTGTCTATCCGTCCAGCATCCTTTTATTGACATTTCATCCGCTCAGAAAGTTTTGAGCTGCTCAAAACTTTTGCGTGGAAAATGTATCCAAGTTGTCTGTTCTGCATCCGCTACGCATCCGCTACGCATCCGTTCTGCATCCATTACACATCCGCTATATCCGTTAGGCATCCGCTGCGCATCCGCGCAACTCACATCCGCTCGGACGCAGGGAAGAAGCGGAACGGACGTGGAACAGATGCAGAACGGATGCAGAACAGATGCAGCACGGAAACAAAGCGTTTAAAACGGAAAAAACGTTTGCAGAGGGGACCTATCTCGGATATTAAGGATGTCTAGAGGGTGCCTAGAGGATGCAAAGGGACACCTATATTGCCTATAAAAAGGGGGAGCAACTCACCTGCATCTCACTTTCAGACCAGCAGCCCAGCTGTGCAGACCTCTGCAGCCTTCATCTGACTCTTGCTCTTCCACAGCATCCAGTCATGTCCACCGTGGATCGTAACAGTCCTTTTGGCATCCACCATCGTTCTGCAACAGTGCAAAGCCATCTACAGGTTCGGTGAACTCTACTAAGGGAAGAAAAGGAGGCAGCCAAGAAGCGTCTGGGTCTGAAGATGGATCGGGAGAAGAGCAGAGTACGGACTGTACAACAAGCTGATGGTGGAGCTCAGGAACGAAGACACTCAGGCATTCCAGAACTTCATGAGGATGCCTCCAGCCATGTTTGATGAAGTTGTGCAGCGCCTGACACCCAGGTTGACCAAGGCAAACACCAACTTCCACCCCAGCCTGGAACCTGGGCTCAAGGTGGCACTCACTCTGTGCCACCTGGCCTACAGGAGCATGCAGTATGGCTGGAGGGTGCCACACAACACCATCAGGATTGTGGTCAGAGAAGTGGTGAAGGCCATCATCGAAGAATACCTGCAGGAGCTCCTCCAGTGCCCCTCCACTGATGAAGGATGGAAGAAAGTTGCAGAGCAGTGGTATCAGAGGTGGAACTTCCCCCACACCGTTGGAGCCATAGATGGGAAGCACGTGGTCTGCAAAGCACCACCCAAGTCGGGCTCCACTTATTTCAACTCCAAGGGCTTCTTCAGCATCATCCTCTTTGCCATGGTTGATGCTGACTACAAGTTCATGTACATCGATGCTTCAGGCAACGGGTCAGCTTCAGATGCCCAGGTATACAATGCCAGTGACCACAAGGAGGGGCTGGAAGGCAACCTCATCATGGGCTTTCCAGATCCAGACCCCCTGCCCAACGACACGCAAGATGTGCCCTACTTCATCATGGGGGATGATGCCTTCTCCCTCAGAACCTAACTCATGAAGCCCTACACTTCCAGATGCCTCACCCGTGAAGAGAGGATCTTCAACTACAGGCTGTCCAGGGCAAGGCGGGTGGTGGAGACCGCCTGTGGTATCCTGGCCAACAGGTTCCAGGTACTTCTCACCACCATGCAGCATCGCCCAGAGACTGTGAGGAGGATCGTGGAAGCTTGCTGCATCCTGCACAATCTCATGCACACCCGCTACCCGGTGTTGCAGAAGAGGCTCGTGGACCTCCAACAAGACAATGGGAACATGGAGCCTGGTGAATGGAGGCAAGGGCGAAACCTGATAGACACTCAGGATGTGCAAGGCCCCAACAGAGCCTCACGTGAAGGGAAGAAGCAGCGCAACCTCCTGAGACACTGTTGCAACTCCCCAGCTGGAGCAGTGGAGTGGCAAGACAGGATGATAGATGATTAATGGGTGCTTCCTTCAGCCTGTCTCATCACACAGATGAGATTGTGCCATTTATGTTGGGTGGGCCTGCAATGAACAGGGCGTTTAATAAAGAGTTGTGTTTGTGTTGACATTTGTGGATGATTATTACATTATTATTGATAATAAAGGGCCATAGGTGTGGCACCAGGGAGGGTGGACTATACAGTCCCACTATGCTTGCACTGGAGGCTTATTTATCCCACTGCTATCCTTACCCATCCCACAGCTATTATCCATCCCACAGGTATCCCTGCCCATCCCACTGCTATCCTTACCCATCCCACAAGCATGCAAAGGCTTAAACCATTTCTAAATGTTTCCAGCAAGACTTTATTTAATAAAATAAATGAGGCAAGTGTGTGAAGCAAAGATAAACTTTATTAATCACAAGCTGTAAAAGAAAAATGACCCAAGTCAAGTGTCCAAATAAAGTGTACAGGTAGCCACCCAGTCTCTGGCACTCCTCTTGGTCACTCGGAGGTGTGCCCAGTTTCAGGGGTGAAGGGTCCAGGTGCTGTGGAGGTGGCTGCTGCTGGAGTGCTGGTCTGAATCCCCACTGGGGTGCCTGGCCCCGAGAGGACAACAGGGGACGGTGTGTTGAGGAAGCTCTCTGACAGCTGGCTCAGCCCCGTGATACTGAGAGGTCCTTCCTCCATGCCATGGGGTGTCAGCCCCAAGACTGATGACAGATGTACTGAGGCCAGGCTTGGCTGTGGGGTGGAGGAAGGAGTAGTGTAGTGGGGCTGTCTGGTCTGTAGCTGGGTGAGGACTGGCATGGGTGGCATCGCTGTTGTCGGTGGCATCATTGTCGTGGGTGGCATTGGTGGCATCAGTGGAACCGGTGGCAACGGTGTCGCCCGATGAGTCTGTGCCTGGACTGGGAAGGGCTGCTGCCTGTGCTGCTGGACCTCCTGGTAGCTGTAGCCCTGGTAGGTGAGGGGCTGTGGGAAGCCTTGGAATGGGAGGGACATCACCTGGGGTGGTGGTGGAGGAGAAGACCTGGACTGGGTGGGAGCAGGTTCCTCTGAATCTGGAGGGTTGTGAAGCAGCTCGGTGATCCGGTCCTTCACCACCTGGTACTGGGCTTCCTCCATGTTCCTGAAGGTCTGGTTGACATAGGTGAGGAAGGGCTTGCGGTTGGAGGATGAGGAATTGTGCTGACCAGCTGAGAGAGGAGATCTATACTGGTGCGGATGGTGTCCCTGATCTCCAGCAGGACAATGTGGCTCTGCCCCTCCTGCTGTCTGGCTCTCTGCATTTCTGTGGAGGTGGAGCTGGGGGTGGTGGATGTGGCTATGACTGTGGTGGACTCGATGTCTCCTTTCTCCCACCGCACCAAGGAGTCCTCCACACGCTCCACCATGGTTACAACAGCTGTCCGCGGGTTCTCCGCCATGGCACGCTCCACAGAAACCTGTCTGGAGACAGGGACTGACTCTCGGCCGGAAGAGTACTGGGTCTCAGCAGGATGCCGGAGAGAGAGGTTCATGAGAGGGGCTGCTGCTGCTCCTCAGTGGCGGATCTCACCCTCCAGGAAGCTGCACCTGGCCATGACGTAGGTCTCTCTGTCTGTTAGCTTCACAGTGGCCTGGCCAGATTTCTTCAGGTGCAGCTTCCCGTACCAGGTGTGCATGTGCTTCCATCAGCCGAGGAGCACCTCCGAAGTGTAACCCATACTCTCTGCCCTCTCTCTCCAAGCAGCCTGCTTCCACTTGGTGTCCCTGTACAGCCGGTGTCCCTTCCGCCACAGATAGTCATTCTCTCTCAGCCACTCCAGCACCTCATCCTCGTGTTTCTCCTCAATGAAGTATTGCCTCCTTTCCCCACATACACCTCTTCCTCCCTTTGGCAGGACCAGATGGGCCCTCATCAGAGGGGCTCCCAGGTGGTAGAGGCTGCTCTTCCACACCACCAGCAGCAGCAGCACCAGCAGGATCATCATCATCATCATCACCAGCAGGATCATAATCATCATCATCATCAGCAGCAGCAGGATCAGCAGGACCAGGATCATCATCAGCAGAGTAAGCACCATGATCCCCAGCAGCACCAGCACCAGCATGATCCACCAGCAGCACCAGCAGGACCAGGAGCACAAGCAGGACCAGGAGCACGAGCAGGACGAGCAGGACGAGCAAGACCAGGAGCATGAGCAGTACGAGCAGGACGAGCAAGTGCAGGAGCACGAGCAGGACGAGCAGGACCAGCAGGACCAGCAGGACCAGGAGCAACTTCAGCAGAGTACGCAGCAGCAGAAGCACCACCGTCAGGAGCAGCTTCAGCAGAGTACGCAGCAGCAGAAGCACCACCACCAGGAGCAGCTTCAGCAGAAGCTCCAGCACCAGAAGAACGAGCCCGAGCAGCAGAAGCCCCAGCAGAAGCATAGTCAGGGACAGGGGGCGGGAGGGTGGCCCTGTCCCTATTGCCAGGGATGGCGGCAGGTTGCTGAGACTTTCACTTCTTCCCCATGGTTGTGGGGTTGCTGGCTGGCAGGGAGGCTGGCAGGCACCAAGGCTGACAGGGAGGCTGGCAGGCACCAAGGTTGGCAGGAAGCCTGGCACCAAGGCTGGCAGGAAGCCTGGCACCAAGGCTGGCAGGAAGCCTGGCAAGAAGGCAGGCAGGCAGGCAGGCACCAAGGCTGGCAGGCAGACTGGCTGGCAGGGAGTCTGGAAGACAGGCTGGCAGCAAGGCTGGCAGGTAGGCAGAGAGCAAGGCTGGCAGGGAGGCTGGCCAGGAGGCTTGGAGGCAGGCTGGCAGGAAGGCTGGCAGCAAGGCTTGCAGGCAGGCATACAGGCAGGGCAGGCAAGGACTCGATCTATCCTGTAGCAGGTCTTTCCTCCGAATGCTGGCCACCTGCGAGCTGCTTCCCTTTATATCCGCGTGGCTTACGCAATGCATCCCCCCCGCATGCGCAATTAACGCCAGGCATCCGTTAGGTTTCCGCTGTGCATCCGCTAGGCTTCCGCTCTGCATCTGCTTCATCCGCTGTGCATCCACTCTGCATTCGCTTCATCCGTTCTGCGTCTGCTTTGCTGAGGCCCCCCGGAAGCCCAGCGGATGTGCCAACCGCTTCCATCCGCTTCCATCTGCTAGGCTTCCGTTCCACATCCGCTTTCCATCTGCCCTGCGTCCTCCTCCCGTCCGTGTTTTCTGCTCTGGTTATGCAAATTTTTGCCCCTTTTGAGAGCGGATAACAACCGGATGGAACATTTTGCTCGTCCGTTGTGTCCGTTTTGCATCCGTTGGGCAGTGTGACAGGGCCTTAAAGAAGTGGCTTCTGACATTTTCATAGCAATTGTATTGTAACCTTTCTCTCTAAAGTTACATCATGACTCTCTTCTTTGTATAATCTTTCTTGTTTAATCATCGAAACCATAAATCATACATTCATTTTTTTAGTTTTTACAGAAAAAGACCATAAAGCTTTCTAGTCAGCAGTAAATATAGGTATTGTTTTTTCTCTATTCTCTCTCTCTCAGATGTGCTAGTTTTTGGTCTGTGGATATATTTGTTTTACATGATGACTAATTAAAAATGATACCCCACTTCATTAGGAAGGATTAACCTCAAAATTCTTTCACAACCCTGTTTCTTTACCCTTAAACAGAAAGCAATTATTTTACTGTGATTTCAATCAATCAATCAATCAGAATAAAGCTGGAAGGGACCTTGAAGGTCTTCTAGTCCAGCCCCATGTCAGGCAGGAGACCCTATACCATTTCAGGCAAGTGACTGTCCAGTCTCTTCTTAACAATCTCCAGTGATAAAGTACCCATAACTTCTGCAAACTTGGTTAATTGTCCTCACTGTTAGGAAGCTTTTCCTTAATTTCAGATTGTTTCTCTTCTTAATTAGCTCCCATGCATAGTTTTTGGTGATGTTCTCTAGTGCTTTGGAAAATAAATTGATCCCCTCCTCTTTGTGGCAGCCTTTCAAATACTGGCCATCATGTCCCCCCTAGTTCTTCTTTTCTCTAGACTAGCCAAACCCAAATCCTGAAACTGTTATTCATTTGTTTTAGTCTCTAGGCCTTTAATAATCTTAGTTGCTCTTCTTTGCACTTTTTCCAGAGTCTCAACGTCTTTTTATACTTTTTGGTGACCAAAACTGGATGCAGTATTCCAGGTGTGGTCTTACTAAGGCTTTATAAAGCGATACTGATAATTCATGTGATTTTGATTCTGTGCCTCTGTTTATACAACCAAGCTTTTAACCAAGTATTAGCTTTTTTGGCTGCTGTCTCACACTGCTGGATCATATTAAGTGATTGTCCACCAGGACTCCAAGGTCCTTCTCACAGTTACTGTTCTTGAGCAAAGTTTTGCCTAATGTGTACTTGTATCTTTGGTTTTTCCTGCCTAAGTGTAAACCTTGCTTTTCTCCACATTAAATTTCATTTTGTTGGATAAGGCCCATTTTATTTTTCTGTTTTCATTTTCTCTATTGAGAATTATAGAGGTAATATTGGAGGACTATCTACTAGAGATGCTGTACAAAAAAAATTCCCAATAGGGATGCATGCATTTCTACTGATACTGTGATCCATAATAGTGGTAACTATGCCAAAGAATAATGCAATCAAAGCAGACATTAGGATAGCCACATATAGCCAGTGTGATGGAATTGGATGATGACCCAAGTTCAAATCTGAGCACATACATATAGCCATGGATTGCACCAACCAATCTCAAGAAACACACTCATGTTGTCTTGGGAACTCACTGCTACTTCCTGAAGGTAAACATGCAAATGGATAAAGATGGAAAGCCGATCTGTAGTCAATTGGAATCAACATTCCAGCAGGTTTAAATCCACCACACATTTTTTTCTTTGCATTTATATTTTCAATGAGTTAAAAAAATGGTATAAGATGGATCACAAGTTTCCCTTGTGATCATCCTGTGAATATAAGGAAATAGTGGGAAAGGATTGGAATGCCTTGACTTAAAGGAAAGGGGAATGCAAAAAGCCTGATGAAAAACCATCAATCACTTCATTTATTTTGCAGTAACTTCTGAGTTAAAAATTGATCCGCTTAACTTGGGAGCAGAATTCTGGGAGACACCTGTCATCACAGTAATATAAAGATGAGACCTTGATTTGGTATCAGTCCAGGTCTCCTCTGAAGCCTTATGGATTCTGCAGAAATGTCATTGCCTCGAGTTGCCTGACCCAGCTGAGGTGATACCTGTAACACGTCCAAAAGTTTTCCAGTTACTATAGTGGGACAGAGAATAACACAGTTATGAAATCTCAGGTTTCTACTTAGTGAAATCCTCAGCTATTTCAGCTAGTTCCAGAAAGGAACATTTCTAAATTATTAGAATCTATAAAGTACTTTTGCATTCTTAAATTGTTCACAAACTTTAGAGTTAACTATTGAAAAGGGGTTTTCTCCATGACTTCCAACAACATCATTTATATAATCACAAATTAACTTTTATTAATCTCCACTGGTAGGCTTGGTTCTGCTGCATTTTAATGATCTATTCAAACTTCCTCTGCTTGATTTCTGACAAGTTGCAGCTGAATAAATAGATTGCTGGATTTTGACTAGATGTATGAGTTATAATCTCCTCTGGATAAACTTTAGATTAATCTATCATATTTTAGTGCTTGGATTGGAGATCAATAAATGAAAGTCCATTGTGATTTGGTATTAGAATATTTGGATCTTCTGAAAGATTCCAGAGGTCATGACCATAAATACTCTTTAAGACAGCTAAAATATTAACAGAAAAATGCAGTTCTAGCATTTGCTTGGTTTTGGAAAGACAGACTCAAAGGTTCATGTGGCTACGTGACCTATCCAACTTTATAGAATTGTGAGCCTGAATTATTATTGTATTTTATATTTAAGAGAAAGAAAGGAATGCAAATTCATCATAATTCGATGGGAATAAAACACAGTTAACTATAGGCAAGCAAAGTATTAGTCAAAGTGTTACTTCTTTCTTTTTTATGTATCTATTTGTACAGACATGATCAGGATTTGTATTTGCTATCACTGCTTCCTGCTCTTCACCAATTGTCTTGAATAAATTCTTAGACAGATAATTGACTTCTGAGCCCATAGTGTGCACTGATATATTGTTTTCAGTGAAAGTATTGTAACTCTCCATGAGTCTACAGAAAAAAGGCAAGATAAAGAAAGAACAAAATGGCAAAAATATTCTTCAGTATACCAAATACCATTACCTGAACTTCACTTATCAAGAAAAGCCAAGTGGGAATGAAATTTATTCCCATGTAAAAATCTGTATATGCATGTTTAACTCTAGATATAACATGTTTTTGGACTGCCAACTAAGGTTGGGGACTGGGTGCAATCTTTTAGCTTTACTCCTTCTTGAGTGGGCAGTTCTAATTGGTGTCGGAGAATTCAAACCCTTGAACGCTTTGATGTGAGGTGCCTTCGTCTCACTCTTCTCTCCTATTCTATTATCTTTAACATCTAATGTACATGAAGTTGTTGGGAGAAAGTATTAACAAAATAATCTGGGATGATTACAATATCAATACGTTGTTATCTCTCTCTCTCTCTCTCTCTCTCTCTCTCTCTCTCTCTCTCTCTCTCATCTCTCATCTCTCATCTCTCATCTCTCATCTCTATTTGTCTGTATCTATATCATCTAAAGCTATAATCTACATATTTCCAAAACAAGATGGAAAGGCGGTATGGGCTGTGTATTGTCGGAAGATGGATATGATAGAAGATACAGAAGGAATCAAAGCATAATGGAATTACTATTAGTATAGAACCCTTCTGATGCCTATAGATCTGTAGGGCCTTCAGTGAGGAATAGCTCAAATGATAGTAGATTGAACAGCAATGATGGGTTGTGGTGAGTTTTATATGTTTTATTTTTTCTTCCTGTTTTTATACTTGTGCTACCAAAAATGAAAGGAACAGGCAGTATATAAAAACTTGCAATTAATCAGTCCCCATCATGATCTCTGAATATTCCTATTATTTTTAAATTAATCCAATAATATGTATCGATAATGATATCATTATAAAAAAGGCTAGAAGTGTCCTCAAAGATAAAAAGATCACATATTGTAGCAACTGATAATTACTGCATAAAATTTAAAGAAGAACGGAAGGAGCTACCTCGGAGAAGATTAAGTTCAGAATCTAAAATTATCCAGCTGCATCACTATAGTTACATCAGTGTCAAGCAACATCCAAATTATCATATTTGGAAAATAAATATATTTTTTAAAAGCCTGTGTCCTATATTTCTCTGATCTGGAGAAAAATAGCACATAATCCAATGACGCTGCATGCCTTAAAACACACACACACACACACACACACACACACACACACACACACAGGTTTTTCATTAAGAAAACATGCACATACACATACCCAAGTGTGTAGAACGACATCTTCTACATAGCCCACATACCAGCACATTCATAAATTGCCTTGGATCAAAGATTGAAAGGGGGGCGGGGGGGGGAATCTAAGCCAGCCTACAGAATGTAGCAAAGTAGGCGACGGAAGCATCTTGTAACTGCCTGAGTCACTTAAAGATGATAAGAAAATATCATCACATTATTTTAAGGTAAATCCAACATTTCCAGAGCTGATTGAGGCAAGAATTAGACAATGTTTAGGAGATTATGAAGAACAGCTTCCTCTACAGGTGAACAGCTAATCAGAATTCTCAGGAGATTTGATGAATATTTTTTTCTCCTTTTTGCCTTATGAATAATTTTACCAAAGGCACAAAATGGGCATATTATTTAGAGAGAACCTTTTGATGTATTTTTTTCTGTGAATAAGCACAGAGTATTTGAGGATTTTTCCCTGTTCCGAGCAATGGGGACCAACTTATTAAGTGTTCCAGCTACAATGCCTGCAAGCTAACTGAGATTAATATCAGCATAACCTGTTACTTAATTCATTATGGGGATACAGGCTAATTTGATTTGATATTATTTTAATAAAGTTCTGTGATATATAAGATTGTTTCAGGCTATCAAAATAATTTTCCAGTTATTACAGTTATTCAAGCAGGTCCTTTGATAGCAGCAGTTGGTCTGCGTCTGTTGTGAATATATTAGCAGGGATGATTCATAGCAACCGAACAGCGTTAAGCTTGTGAAACATTGTGCGGATGCAAAAAAATGTCTTCTGTAGGCCATTAAAAAAAGGGAAAGAAAAAAAAATATTTTGTATGCACTAAGCTTACACGTGTCATTAACATAGCTCATTTTTTAAAACCAGTCTTTCATAGAAGACAAGTTAAAAAAATAAGGAAAGGAGGAGGGGAATTGGCAGTTTGCTTTGAAATTTATTGAAGCTATTTTACATGTTTTTAATATACAGTTTGCATCAGCCTGTATATATTAAGTGAATCAAATAGTTCTAAAAAATGACGCATTCTTTCCTCACAGGGGGGCATTGTATGCCATTACAATGTAACTGTTCCAGTCCACAACACTATATGTTCATTTGGCTGTCATGAAGACAAAAGCTTTTAATGTTGTTAATATGCTAGGGTGGCATAGATCATCTGTTTTTTTTTTTCTTGGGATTTCAACAATAAACAAAAGCTGGTGAAAAAAATGGTTTGTCCCCCAACTTGCTACTAATGGTCATTGCAAGTCTATGTAGATATTTTCAGTCATATTAGTTCAGAACCAAACAATATGCTCTTACCAGGAAGACAATGACTTTGGAGATTTCATACTTATTTCTCTCATACAGCATCTCTTGTTGCATGGTAAGTTCTCATAGTGACTGCTAAGATATCAAGGTCAGCTGAGATTTATATGAGAACCTGATCTGCATGTTAATTCGCTTTGTGGCAAGCAACGTAATTCTGTTGAATACCAAAAGTTGAGGTAATATACACTGCTCAAAAAAATAAAGCGAACACTGAACAACACAATGTAACTCCAAGTCAATCACACTTCTGTGAAATCAAACTGTTTACTTAGGTAGCAACACTGACTGACAATCAATTTCACATGCTGTTGTGCAAATGGAATAGACAACTGGTGGAAAGCATAGGCAGTTATCAAGACATCCCCAATAAAGGTGTGGTTCTGTAGGTGGTGACCAAAGACCACTTCTCAGTTCGTATGTTTTCTCGCTGATGATTTGGTCGCTTTTGAATGCTGGCGGTGCTGTCACTCTAGTGTTAGCATGAAATGGAGTCTACAACCCACACAAGTGGCTCAGGTAGCACAGCTCATCCAGGATGGCACATCAATGCGAGCTGTGGCAAGAAGGTTTGCTGTGTCTGTCAGCGTAGTGTCCAGAGCATGGAGGCACTACCAAGAGAGAGGCCAGTACATCAGGAGCCATAGGAGGGCAACAACCCAGCATCAGAACTGTTACCTCCGCCTTTGTGCAAGGAGGGACAGAAGGACCACTGCCAGAGTCCTGCAAAATGACCTCCAGTGGGCTACAAATGTGCATGTGGCTGCTCAAATGGTCAGAAACAGACTCCATGAGGGTGGTATGAGGGCCCAATGTCCACAGGTGGGGGTTGTGCTTCCGCCCAACACCACGCAGGATGTTTGGTATTTGCCAGAGAACAGCAAGACTGTCAAATTAGCCACTGGCGCCCTATGCTCTTCACAGATGAAAGCAGGTTCACACTGAGCACATGCGACAGACGTGACAGGGTCTGGAGACGCTGTGGAGAATGTTCTGCTGCCTGCAACATCCTCCAGCATGACTGGTTTGGCAGTGGGTGAATAATGGTATGTAGTGGCATTTCTTTAGGGGGCTGCACAGCCCTCCATGTGCTCACCAGAGGCAGCCTGACTGCCATTAGGTACTGAGATGAGATCCTCAGACCTGTTGCGAGACCATATGCTGGTGCAGTTGGCCCTGGGTTCCTCCTAATGCACGACAATGCTAGACCTCATGTGGCTGGAGTGTGTTAGCAGTTCCTGCAAGATGAAGGCATTGATGCTATGGATTGGCCCGCCTGTTGCCCAGACCTGAATCTAATTGAGCACATCTGGGACATCATGTCTCTCTCCCTCCACCGACACCACGTTGCACCACAGATTGTCCAGGAGTTGGGGAATGCTTTAGTCCAGATGTGGGAGGAGATCCCTCAGGAAACCATCTGCCATCTCATCAGGAGAATGTGCAGGCATTGTAGGGAGGTCATACAGCCACGTGGAGGCCACACACACTACTGAGCCTCATTTTGATTTGTTTTAAGGACATTACATCAAAGTTGGATCAGCCTGTGGTGTTTTTTTCCACTTTAATTTTGCGTGTAACTCCAAATCCAGATCTCCATGGGTTGCTAAATTTGATTTCCATTGATAATTTCTGTGTGATTTTGTTGTCAGCATATTCAACTATGTAATGACCAAAGTATTTAATAAGAATATTTCATTCATTCAGATCTAGGATGTCTTATTTTTGTGTTCCCTTTATTTTTTTGAGCAGTGTACTTTTACTAAACTCTGGTATGGGTCTACCTCTGAAAGTCATATTGGCTAATCTTCTGGCTTTCCTATCATCTCCAGGTCACACCAAAGCAGTGCCAGATTCTAGCAATGCTCTGGAGTCTTACTTGTGCTATTAGTAGTCTTGGGCAGAAATGTCCTTTTGAAAATCTCCATCCCATTTGTGGTGAGATAATCAGGAGAACAATGTTTCCAAATTTATCAGGGAAAGGACAAAAAATGTCCCCAAGTTTCTCAAGGACATAACTAATAGAATCATCACTACTACAAATCATCACCTATTTGATTCTTCTATCAAATAGGACGGCATTTCTATGAGAGTTCCTTCAAAATTTAACTAAATTATGGGAGCAGGGGGAATCTTCAAAATTCAAAAATGCAAAAAAAACTTTAAAAGGATTTGGAAAGCAAAATCTCTTTTCATCAAAATGAATGTAAAACTGGTAGGATGTGCTCTTTGTGCTTATACAGGTGAAACTCAAAAAATTGGGATATCATGCAAAAGTTCATTTATTTCAGTAATGCAACTTAAAAGGTGAAACTAATATATGAGATAGACATTACATGCAGAACAAGATAGTACAAGATAGTCCTTGGTTTCCAAATGAGATGCAAAAGCTGCTCTCATCAGAAAAGAGGACTTTGGACCACTGAGCAACAGACCAGTTCTGTTTTTCTGATGCTTCTGACATTGTTTGTCGTTCAGGAGCTGCTTGACAAGAGGAATATAACATTTGAAGCCCATGTCCAGGATCCGTCTCTGTGTGGTGGATCTTGATGCACTGACTCCAGCCTCAGTCCACTCCTTGTGAAAGTCCCCAGCACTTTTGAATGGCCTTTTCCTGACAATCCCCTCCAGGCTGCGGTCATCCCTGCTGCTTGTGCACCTTTTTCTTCCACACTTTTCCCTTCCACAAACTTTCTATTAATGTGCTTTGATACAGCACTTTGGGAACATCCAGCTTCTTTTGCAATGACCTTTTGAGGCTTTCCCTCCTTATGGAGGGTGTCAGTGATGATTTTTTGCACAACTGTCAGGTCAGCAGTCTTTCCCATGATTGTGGTTCCTACTGAACCAGACTGAGAGACCATTTAAAGGCTCAGGAACCCTTTGCAGGTGTTATGACTTAATTAGCTGATGAGAGTGGGACCTTTGTGCCTCGAATGTTGAACCTTTTCACAATATTCTAATTTTCTGAGATTGTGGATTTGGGGTTTTCATGACCTGTAAGCCATAATCATCTCAATTATGATACATCACAGCTTGAACTATCTTGCTTTGCATATAATGAGTCTATCTCATGTATTAGGTTCACCTTTTAAGTTGCATTACTGAAATAAATGAATTTTTGCACGATATTCTAATTTTTTGAGTTTTACCTGTAGTAGCTTGATTGTTTTATTTAAATGCTGTGTTTAAGCATCCCTTTGAATAGATTTCTAATTTCAAGAAGTGGCTTGCATGATGTTCCTCTCTGTGGACTGACTTGCCTTTAGATCCAATCCAATGTTTCATTCAGTGGCTTTAATTCCACAAAAATATGCAGAGAATTGTTTATTTGTCTGTTTTGTTGTGCATACTCTCAGTTGAGACAGAGCAATTTTTGGATCTGTGAGTGTTATCTTTCATGTTTCTGAAACTATACTCAAGACAAACCATACCTGTTAGCATTGGGTGGTACACAACAAGCAATGGCAAATAAATAGTCTCCCTGCCCAATGCCCATTTAAGACCAATATTTGGATGAAGAGTCAGATGTGGAAGGCCAAGAGGCAGCTATTTCAAAGGGCTGTATTGGCCACTGAGAAAGCATACCTCCAAGGTCCCATCAAGGGAATTGGGTGACTAAATTTAAGACAGGGGACATCCTAGAACTCATAGAATAACAGAGTTGGAAGGGATTTTGGAGGACATCTTGTCCAATCCTCTGTTTGAGCAGGAGACCCTATATTTTTTCAAACAAATGTCTGTCCAGTCTCTCCTTAAATTCCTCCAGTAATGGAGCACCCAAGGTTCTGGAGGCAAGCCATTCCACTGGTTGATTGTTCTCATTGTTAGGAAATGTCTCCTTAAGCCCATGTCACACTGCACCAACAGATGCAAAGAGGATGTAAAACATTAAAAAAAGCTTGCCATCCATTGGAAAACGCTATGCATCCGTTGTGTACTCACTGCATACGTGTTTCATACAGTCTATCCGTCGAGCATCCGTCCACTGAGATTTCATCCGCTCAAGAAGTTTTGAGCTGCACAAAACATTTTGAGTGGATGAACTTTCCGATTTGTACGATGTAAATCCATGACATACGAGCAACAAACGTTCTATGTCCATTTATCATCCGTTAAACGTCTGCTGTATCCTCTCTGCATCCTCTGGGCATCCTCGCAACTCACATCCGCTGCAGATGAAAACGGAAAGAGGGAGGAAACAAAAGGTACACGGAATGTCTACACAGTGTTAGTAGCACGGAAATAGAAAGGATGAGCAGTGAACGGTTTGCATCCTATGTACATCCTATAGGCTTCCTATGAACACCCCTTTAACATCCCTGCTACATACTACCCACGTCCATTCTTTTCTGTTCTGTTTATGCACATTTTTGCCACTTTTTGGAGTGGATGACAACGGATGGAGCCACCCCTGAAAATTTGCTCGTCTGCTGTGTCCTTTTTGCATACGTTTTGCATCCGTCGGCCAGTGTGACCTAGCCTTTAGTTCTAGATTGCTTCTCTCTTGATTACTTTCAATCCATTGTTTCTTGTCTTGCTCTCAGTGCTTTGGAAAACAATTTGACCCCCTCATCTTTGTGACATCCCTTCAAATATTGGAACAATACAATAATGTCTTCCTAGTCCTTCTTTTCATTATACTATACATGTCCAATTTCTGCAATTGTTCTTCATGCCTTAGCCTCTAATCATCTCATCATTCTTTTTTTTTTTAAATAAATTTTATTAAGTTTCCAAATTTTAAAAACATAAAATAAAACTTTATACATTATTTTCAACATCAAGACATCTTTTGCATCTGCACACATTTTTCAGTATATGTATTTACTTATTCCTTTATCATTACATCTTACTTTTATTATAAATCAATATCTTTTATCCTTACATCTCAGTCTTCTTCATGGTATATTTACATATTCCCTCATTCTTTTCCTAATTGCCATTTTATTTTATTTTTTTAATTTCTAAACCACTCATACCAGGCAGTCCAGTCCGTATAATGAATTGAATCTTTCTCTGCCTTTTATTTTCATTGTTAGCCTGCCCATCTCTATACAATCTATTATATTTTTTATAACCATGCCTTCCGGTGGAACCCTTTTTTCCTTCCAGAGTTGTGCGTACAAAATCCTTGCAGCTGTTAACATATGTAACATAATATATCTATCTGTTTTATTGCATTTTTGTGTTATTATACCTAATAAAAAAGTTTCTGGATTAAATTCAGTTTCTGATTTGTGATTTCTTCTATCCATTGTCTAATTGTATTCCAATATTTTTTCACTTCCTGGCATGTCCACCAGGTATGAAAATAAGTGCCTTTTTCTTTTCCACATTTCCAACAATTTGGGTCTGAGTTAAACATTTTTGCCAATCTAGTGGGGGGAAGGTACCATCTGTAGAACATTTTGTATTGATTTTCCTTGTATGCTGTGGATGTAATTAGTTTGTAATTTGATCCCCACATTCTCTCCCAATTTTCCAGGTCTATATTATGGCCAACATTTTTCGCCCATACCACCATTGTCTCTTTGACCACCTACTCTTCCATTTTAAAATCTAATAGAAAGTTATATATTCTTGGAATCATTTTCTTCTCCATTTCTTATAGAATTTTATCTAATTGATGCTTTTCCAAGCAGAAACCAAATTGTTCTTTATCCTTCTGATATCTCACCTGAATTTGCATGTATGGCCACCAATCTATCTCTATATTTTGTTGCTGTAATTCTTGTCTCATTTTTAATCTTCCTTGAGTGTCTAATAGGTCTTTGTAATTCCTCTTTTTTCCCAGATCCTTTGCATTTGGGTAGATTTGTACTTCCATAGTTGACAGCCAGTTCAGTATTTTAATACAATGATTCTTTTTAATCTTGTTCCATGTCCGAATTAATGAATCTCTAATCATATGTCTCTGAAAATATGCATGTTGTTTACATTTCTCATCCCATAGGAAACTATGTCACCCTCTCTGCAAGTCATGACCCTCTATCGACAATACTCTTCTATTTTCCAGGTTGATCCAATCTTTAATCCATACGATAGCCACAGCCTGATAATACATTTCCCAGTCAGGGAGTCCAAAGCTACCCCTTTCTCGTTCCATTTCCCCATTTGTCCATCACATATCCAGTCTTGACCATGATGTGTGTGGTGCTGAATAGTAAGTATACTGTTTTTGTCTGGATTTCTTTCTCTCCATATATCTTTTAATCCCAATTCTTCCACCATTTGATAGAATACTTTTGGTAATGTTTTCCTTTTCCTTTTTTTCCCTGGATTTCCATTATTGTAATTTTTACCTAAATTTGCTATTGCATTGAAATCACCTAGCAGGCATATGTTCTCATATTCCTGTTCTACTAATTTTCTGTATAGTTTGGTATAAAATTTTTCTTGTTTCTCCTTTGGTGCATAGATCACTGTCAATAACATTTTCTTATAATTTATATAAACTTCTAACATCAAAATCCTACCCTCCTCGTCTGCATATACCTGTTTTACTTGTAAATGTTTCCTAATGTGTATTACTATCCCCCTCTTTTTTTGTTGGGCTAGAGATACGTATAAATCTTCTAACTTTGGTGCTTCTAACAATTTACTTTGATGTTTCTGGATATGTGTTTCTTGAAGGTATATAATATCTAAGTTGAGTTTCTGTAGTTTAGTTATCTTTTTTCCTCTTAATTTGTGATTTTAAACCCTTGATGTTAATGGAAATCAATTTGATTTCTTCCGCCATCTGACTCTGTAGTTGTTTCTTGTTTAAGCTTATTTGCTCTTGTTTGGTGTCTCATTCTTATGCCTTCTCTTTCTACTTCTTCCTGCTCTCTTTCCTCTTGTTCTGTTTCTCTTTCCTCCACCCAATCTTCTTCTTGGCTCCTACTTTCCACTTCCTCTTTGCTGTTCTGGTCTTCTCCTGATATCACATACAGTTCAAAGAATTCCCTTGCTTTTTCTATACTGTCTATGTTAAATTTTTTATCCTGCCATGATATTAACATTCCCTCTGGGATGAGCCATTTGAACAGGATGTTATTCTTATTCAGCTGGGCGGTCAGGAATCTGTAATTATTTCTATGTTCCCTTATTCTTCTTGGACTGTGTTTCAACATTACAATTTCTGTTCCCTTGAATATCAGCAGTTTATCTCTTGTCACTTTTTATATCTCATCTCTCAGTTGTTTCTTTGAGAATCGTATATGAACCTCTCTTGGAAGTCTAAAACGTCTTGTATAGTTGGTATATATTCTATATACCTCATCAATTTCTCATTGAACTTCTTGGCTCTCTTTTTGTAATGCTATGCTATGAGATCTATGAGATCTGCTATGAGATCTGCCATTAATTTGAGCAAGTCCTCCCCCCTTTCTTCTGTTATATTCTCATATCTGAGGAAGAAATCAGCCTTTTCCATCTCCAAATATGCAATTGCCTCTTCTAATTTCCTGTTCTCTCCCATTAATTTCTGTTCTATTGATTCTACTTTTTTATCTGTTTGTTCAACCTTTGCTTCCACTGCTTTCGTTTTATATTCCATCTTTACTACTGTCCCCTAATCATTCTTGTTGCTCTTTCTGCTGTCTTTCAAGAGTCTCAACATCTTTTTTATATTGTGGTGACCAAAACTGGATGCAGTATTCCAAGTTTTTGTAAAATAGTACTAATATTTCACATGATCTTGATTCTATCCCTCTGTAGGATTGCATTGGCTTTTTTGGCTGCTGCCGCACACTGTTGGCTCATATTTAAGTGACTGTCCATTTGGATTCCCAAATCCCTCTCACGGTTATTGACACTGAGCCAGGTTTCACCTAGTCTGTAAATGTATAATTGGGTTTTTTTTGCCTAGGTGTAAAACTTTCCTTTTCTCACCACTGAATTTCATTTTGTTATATGGAATGTTCAAGTCTGTTGAGATCCTTCTGACCTAATGGACATTGTAGAATGTATTGCCCAGAGAGGTGTCAGTCTCTTCACCATTGAGTTTGTATGTGGAGAAACTATATAGCTATCTGTCTGAAAAGTTCTAGTTTATATTTCTTTGCTAAAAAAAAGAGGTTGGGACTGGCCTATTCTATGATAGAGTAATTTTTTGTCAAATGGGATCTCTTTTAATCAACGTATTTAAAGAATGCAAGATTGATGCCACTTAGTACAATAATAATAATAATACAAAATTTTCAAGATAAAAAGAATTTTAGGAGGCTTAGCCTTATAATAGCTTCCATCTTTTTTCAATGTGGGCTCAGACAATGTTCTTTTATGTGGTGCCTTAGAAATGAAAGCTTTTTCAGCTGTAAGAAGCATTTGCTTGTGTTTAGGTTTGAGACCTTTATGGTTGCCATATTTTTAGATCATCTTTGCTGTTGTTCAACTACAGTGAGTCTGGAAATTAAGATGTCATCCATGTACACCTAAACAGTCTCTCTTTTTCACAATGTTGTTCAGTATAGTTTGCCTTTTGTATTGAATACAGCTACCATGATAGTGTAGTGTTAAACGTAACATTCTTACCTCTAAACATGACTTTTCCCACAACAATTATAGCTAGAAACCTTTAGTGCAGACTAGACAATCCATGACCCCTTGGGTCATCATTTCAGAGACATTTTCTTTAACATATTCATCAATGATTTCAACAATGGCAAACTTGTGATGAATTACAAAAATTCTTCAAAATTCAGGGAGATTCAGAGACCCCTGAGCCTTGAAAGAAACTCATGTTGAACTGTGAGCATCAGGAGATGTTCATACAAAATATTTTATGATGATTTATATTATGTCATAAAATGTTTTGTGATAATTTTATGTTATGCTATGATATGTTTTATAAAATTTGCAAAGTTTCTATTCCTCAGGGGCAATTTTTGCTGTAGCTCTAATACTTTAGAAGATATGTTCCAAATTGAAAAAACAATCATAGTAAATACTTGATTATCTAATGTCTTTAAAAAAATCAGTGCAGTTCCATGGTTGGTGCACTGAAACAAGAAAGAAGGACTCATGATTCCATTCAGTCACAGGGTGATCTTAGACCAGGCTCATTTTCCTTATGTATAATGTGTGAATGAAGATGGGACAACCTCCTAAGCCACCATGGATGTGGGGAGAAATGGCATCCTAATAATAAAATAATGGCTATGTTCTGTGAAGGAAGATTTGGTAACATGTGACCTTTAATCTTTATTTATGGATATATAAATATCTTCGGTCAATTGATTTTCATACTGTTGAAATCCAGAGGCAATTTGTGATTTTTAGTGATAGTTAGTGATTATAAAATCAGGAAGGGAGGGATGTGTTCAGCCCATGATGAGTGGTAACCTTTCTTAGAGTCTAAAAACTGCAACAGAAGCTATCTATCCCAACACTCAATAACACTGAACCAGAAGTAATTTAGAACCAGATTTTAAATGTAACAAGGACCTATGAATGTATGAATTAATATATGGAAGTAATGGAAACAAGAATGAGTTGCAAGGATAAATAAATATCAACAGGTTTGATGAATGGTGTTGATATAAACTTAATTGCATTCTGATTTGCACTGTAGCATCATGAAATGCAACTTAGTTGTTATAAACTAAACAAAACTTTCTTCCACATTGTGTGGTCCAGAGACACATGGAGAAAGCACTTTTTTGTTCATTTTTTTCCATTTTATGCCATAGTTACTGTGGCTCCTGTTTTTAGATTATTTAAGAGATATGATGGCTATATATTAGTGCTTTCACAACTCATCCTTGGAAGATGTAGAAAACAGCTACTTAGAGTAACTGAACTTTTAACTGTGCTAATTATTTATAGCTGCTCTCTAGAGCTTCCGAGTGCAAAGCCAACAAGGACTTGACAACTTCAGATATTCGGCAAGTGGCTTCGATGTGTGATAGTCTAAACAGATTGTGTGACCTTCAGAGATTAATCAGTTAAAACAGACCTTATGAAGCTGTTTTAGATTATTCTTGACAGTAGCCATTTTTGACAGCAGAAGGTCAGAATCAAAGTCCTTTCTTTTTTGAACTAGTTGAAGATTTATGTCAGCATCAAGACGAGCAAACATGCAGAAATAACTTATGAATGCAGGGGCCAGAGGGCCTTGTGGGGATAGGTTTTCTTTTGCATAGATTTTGAAAGTACTTGATTGAGACTTACTTTAGATGTATATTTTTAAATTTAAAACATACACAGGTATGTTTTGCTTCTTGGAGGCTCAGAGCTAAGCCTGTGAAAGCTATTCACAGGGACGTTGCCATTTGTCCTTACCTCCACTTCTCTGCCTCCCTGCCCCCCCCCCCCCATGGGCTCATTTTTAGAAACATAAGAGTGGCCATGGCCCTTGACTTACTTACTTTATAGAGCAAAAATAACCTGCATACTTATGACAGCATCTATTATACTGAAAGAAGAGATCTCCTTTGATGCTTTCTTGAACAACCATGTGAACACACTACTTAATTTCTTCTCTTGCTTGCTCCTTACCCAGTATTGCTCCTTCAATCAAAATAACCATCCATTAGTTGTCTAATCATTTTTCTGAACACTAGCAAAAACAAAACTCAGGGCACACTGTAGGATAAAATTGCAGACATTGCCATCTTAATTATCTATATTTATTTCAATCATATAGGGCAGGGGTGTCAAATTCAATTTCATTGAGGACTGCATCAGGATTGTGTTTGAACTCGGGGGAAGGAGGCAGGTGTGGGCATGGCCAGTCACTCAATTCCATTCCATGACTCCATTTTCAGCCACTAAAGCTTCCTGAAGCCTTCTGCCAGTGAAAACGGAGCTTGGGGAGGCCACACACGGCTGGCATAGGCTCTGTTTTCAGCTGCAACAGCCTCTGGCAGCCCTCTGCCAGTGAAAACAGAGTCCAGGGAACTCCGTTTTTACTGGCAGAGGGTTGCAGAAGGCCATTGCAGTTTCTGCAGCTGAAAATGGAGCTGGGGAGGGTCGCATGGAGAGGCACCATGGGCTGATCCTTTGCTGTTCCTAGGTCAGCCCTGTGGGCTGTATCTGGCCCACAGGCCTTGAGTTTGACACCCTTGATATAGAAGTTTAGAGGCATTGGCGAAATCAAGATGCTGTGTGAAAAGGAAAGTGAGAAAAAAGGAAAGGAAAGGAAAAGAAAGAAAGAAAGAGAGAGAGAGAGAGAAAGAAGAAAGAAAGAAAGAAAGAAAGAAAGAAAGAAAGAAAGAAAGAAAGAAAAAAAGAGCAAGAAAGTAAGTGCTAGCTTTGCTGATGGCTAGACTGAGCAAAGCACAGAAGGAGACATGAGGAAAAGAAGGGAAAGGGAGGGCAAAAGCATGAGCAAAGAACAGTTATATATGAATGGAGTTATCAGAATTGCATGTAGAATCCTGGACCTTCCTCCAGAGATTTAGCAATAATGTTGCCAATATTTGATCTTCTTGCATAATTAATCATATCTACTTTGTACTATTTTACCTTCATATTTGTTGTAGTTTCCACCCAAGTAGTACCTAGTTTTCCAGGTTTCTTTTCTGACTGAAAATGAATGTCGTCAATATTTTAGGATATGTTTAGGATTACATTTGGGGCAGTGGTGGGATTCAAATATGCTGGCACAGAGGCGTTTGCACAGGCTCAGAGGCATTCTACCTCACCTCCTGCAAGCCTGCGCAATCTCCTGATCACTTCAGCAGCTGCTGTGTGGCACTATTCTGTGCCATGCAAAGCAGCTGCATTTCAAATTCAGTGGATAAAGGTGACTGTGTTGTCCAGCCTGTGTATGGGAATTGGATAGTTAAGTAGCAATTGCGAGCTGTCCCCTTAAGGGAATGCATCATGAAAAATGTAGTTAAGGTATCCTGGGAAATTTAGTCCATATCACATGACCACATCTGTAATCCTGATTGGTCACTAAATTGACCCTCGAGGGGTTGGGGGAGGTTTTCCTCACTCTTGGCTGAGCTCACAGACTCGTGGTAACTCTTTTACTTCTATCGCTACAACATGAGGGAAAAAGGATAAAAGATAAATCATTTTTTTACCTACAAGGCAGATATACAAAGGATTGGTCATTAAAGAAGAACTTCATCACAAATGTGAGTTATGAGGATACCTGACGAACTAATAAATGTACTTTGTTATGAACATATTGTCAAATTTATCTATCTGCATCTGTACAAGCTTACAAATCCACCACTGTACAGAATACAGAACAGTGAGTATGGCAGCCCGGGCGGGCAGGTGGGCCCAACAGTAGAACCATAAGAGCAGTGGAGAAAACCGGTTCTGTCTCCACTGCTCATCGCTCCTACTTGCTCTCCAGAACCAGGGAGAACCAGTCGAATACCACCACTGATTTGGGGGATTCCCATAATGTGTCTTACCAAAGGTGACACTGGACCGCATCCAGAGATTTTCACTACAACTTATTTTTTAAAAGTCATATTTACATACATTATTTGTTATAGTACGCCATTGAAATAGTGTAAAAGGCTGTGATATGAATGTAGAAATGAACAAAAGAGTGAGGAAAAAAGGTAAAACATAATTTTGTTATCTCCACATCTATTTCCTGCTGTCTGCTCCTTTGACTGGAGTCTAGCATTGCCTGACTGCTTCATGAAGAAAATGTTGCTGTTCTCAAATAGTTCTTAGAAACCACTGTATTTTCCATCTTGCTTTCTCCTCCCTCCGCGACTATTTTTAGCCTGTTTCCCACTAAATCGTCACATTTTGATATTTGATCATATATGTTCCTCATCTGCAAATCTACTGTTATTTTTTTGTTTTGTTTTGGAGGTTTTCTTTATCTTTGGAAGAAAGAGCTATTTGGCATATAAAAGATCATTTTCCTTCTGTCATAGTTCTGATATGTCCTAGTTAAAGATCTTAGAACACCAGCAAAATTGAGGCCTGGGAATTTTCTCTGCAAGAGTCAGGGGAACCTAGTCCATCCACTAGTGCTTCATTTTATTCCATTTGCTACAAACAAGAATGATTTTCTATTCACTCCTGTCCTACCTCCCTTCTTTTCTCTTCCATCTCTTTCTCCCCCCACCTCCAATCTCCTCTCATCTTTCTTCTTTGTTGTTTTGCCCCTGAAAACTGTGCAGCCAAAACAACCTCCAGGGTGGACACTAAATCTTGTGATGCAGGCAGAACAGTGATAACATCTGAACTGAAGGTGCTTTTCCAGGGCATGCTTGACAGATGTAGCGAGAGCCTTTTAGGATTTAGTACTGGAGCGTATCTATTACGCGTGCTGTAGTGCAGCTTGGCAGGGGCTGCATGGTAATCTCCCATGAATTCTGACTTATCAGAGCATCTTGAACAGGTTCTTGCAGGATGGAGAATTGCTGCATCAACTTTGCAAGAGACAGTTCTGCACACTTTGAACTTTGATAACTCTTTGCAGACCAGTGACTTTTGTCTCATAGTCTTCTCCTTCCCCCTCCCTCCTCAACACTTCCTCTCTTCCTCCCCCTTGTCTAGATAGAGCTGTTATATTTTGATCCCTCGAGGTACACCATTCCAAGGGACAGAATCTAATGTTTTCATATCGAAGAGAGTATGAATAATTGCTTTAATGGTATGGCATCCTGCCCACTTCTTTAGAAGAATACAGCAAATGTGATCTGTGCAGGAGATCTGTCGCTCCCACTGGGAGACAACTACCGCTCAAACCTCAGGGGTTTAGCGGCAGTGGGGAAATGACTATGCTCAGGATGTGCATGGAGAAATGTTCCTTCAGATTCTCACATTTTTATTTATAAACAGAATTCTGAAAACAACAGAAATTGTTTTCACAGTGTAGCTTATTGTATTTTTAAGTATCACTTCTCTTGCTGTTTTTAATATACTGTAATACTTGGTTAAGCATAGTTGGTATGCAATGACTTATTTGTATTTTAATCTACTATAAATAGATTTTCCAGATATTCACAAATGCTACACACCTTCCATTTATTTCTAATATTCAATCTGATTAATAGTCACAACCAGGTACTTGATAAAAGTGGTTGAATTCTGAATTATATTGAGAGCTTCATTCATCTTGTAAACAAGAACATCAAGCAACAAAAAAGGCATTTTACTACATATATAGAGCTTGGTTAATGACAGTAATAGTACCATTTCTCATCTTGATAATACACCAGAACTTCACTATTCCTCATAAAACGATTGTATATAAAATACATCAAAACCACAATTCTCCTTAATTGAGAATATTACAGTTCCAAACCACTTGATTACCTCACTATACTTAATGAAAAAAGAAATAGTTAGGTTTTAAAGGTTTTAAAAGGAATCTACAATACAATACAGATATGCAATGTTCTAAATCTGAGATTTTTTATTTGGAATAATAATAATCATACTGTCAGCATTGACAAAATCACCAATGAATTTCAAAAGGTTGTTTTACTTGGAACACTTTGCATCCTATGATGATACCTTTAACACCATCAAACATCAACATTCACATATCTCAGGTCCTTGGGAAGGACACAAGAGATGGATAAAAATGCAGATCCGGTCCATACATCTAGCTGACCATGCAACCAACTACAATGACAACCATGTGTTTGTGGAAAATGGGGAGATAAAGGAAATATAATGCATGCGTGTTAGAAACCAGAAGACCAGGTGACCAGCACACAACCTTCCAGTTTCCTTCATTCCCATGTGTGTGTGTTGGGGATCTGCTCTTCCAGTTTCTGGCCTGCGCATGCGTGCATATTTCCGTTTTGGCACAGTGCTGAAAACATTAGCCACCACTATTATAGCCTGAAACTGCATTATATTGCATGATACCAGGAGGTTAAATTTGATGGATGTTGCATTCTTTCTCTCTTTTCGTCCCATGCATCAAATGCTATTAGAAAATAGTATGAGTGAGATGCTGCTAAAAGAAAGAAAATATGTAATGCATCATTGTGTTTATTATGTAATAACAGCCTGAAGTGGTATGTACTGTATAAGGATACAATAATTTGCAAAGATAACTTGTATCAGTGCAAAGATCTTGAAAAAAGGAGTTCTAATTATAATTTTCTAAAACTAAATCACTATGTAACATGGTAGAAAAGTCACTTCTAGATTAAGTTTGAAAATATTTGTATGCTGGAAAGCCGCTCATTCTGTGGGTCATCAGTGGGGAACTAAATCAGATTTGGGAAACACAAGCCTCACACAGCTGCCCAGTCCTGTTTTTGCAGTTCCTGACGTCTGATATGATCATAAACTTGAAATTGGGAACAATATGTAGAAATAAGCACCGGGAAAGAAGAAAAACAAGTTAAATTATGTCTCCTACTATTTCCTTTAAAAGTCTTCCCAATGTGAAAAATGTATCCATGCATTTCAATGAACAGTGGTATTGTTATATTCCTTGAAGACTTTGGAAAATCATTATTGTCATCCTTATCTGTAAAGCAATTTTCCTCATCCTGGATCTTTAATCTCACTTGCTATAAAGTAGTTTTTTTATTTATGGTTTTCCATGCTATATCAAATGTTTCAATGGAAGCAAACAAATAAATTGGGGAATGCTTCTCCTTATTTAAGTGATAGTAAAAAGATCTGTTGAATAGCCTTAATTTCTCCCCTTCTGTTTGTTAATGATATGCTGCCTCATTAATTTTGACTAAATAGCAAAAGACTCATCCCCCTCCTCACCCCCCCCCCCAAGCCTCTTTGTTTCTTAGTTTCCTGGCAAAATTGGGGGGGGGGGGGAAAGCACAGGTAAGTTATTATTTTTAGGTCTAAGTGAAGAAAAAATGTACTGTGTGCTGTGCAATGACATTTTCATTTTTCTTTTCTTTTCTGTTGTCTAGTATTAAGCCAAGACACAAATTAAAATTGTCTTTTTCCAATTTTGTATGGGAGGAGGAGAAATCCAACAACAAAGAGAAGACGAAAGAAACTCACTAATACCGATCACAAGCACAAAATTATTTATATCCTGGATTCACTAAACCCGATCACAAGCACAACATTATTTATATCCTAGATTAAAGTTTAATTTCAGAGTTTAGCTATAGGGTTAGAATTAGCTTTTGAGTGTGAGTTGCATAGAAGTTGCTGTAATTTGTTTTAAGGAGAAAGGCTTCAGGCAGCAGTGCATAAAATGAGTTGGATTCTTTATTCCCATGGTTGATTTTTGAATGAAAGCACAATTATATACTGAGTTAAAGACAACATTTACTGTACATCCTATGAGTTCAGTGAGCCTTTCTTGGAAATGCCTCTTTTTGTTCATAGTTTCTTCTCAACATAAAACCAAGGAAAAGATCCACACAACAGGATACATTAATGTTTGAATAATGTATCAATTCATTTAATTCAGGAATATTTCTAATCAAAGTCACCTTAGAGGTTTTCAATCATATATAGCTATCAACAAACTCTTAAGAAGAAGGTAAAAGCAAGTCACATTTGAAATTGCCTTGTCATGAGTGGATGCTACAGAAGATATGGTGAAACTACAATGGTAGAAGCACCTCCAAAGCATTGTCATTTTCAGTTGCCTTTAGATAGTGTGGTCATAAGGTTACAAATAGTCTGCCATGTCCAGGTGGATTCATCTCTCCTCTGGCTGGAAATACACGAGATAATAAATCAAGGCTGCTTTTAGCATTATTTGTTGAGTGTGGCTACATTCAAGCCAACACCAAGCTCACATTATTCTGACTGTCATGTATGAATCTAACCACTATCATTATAGATCCAAACATGGTCAGGACTCAGTGAAATATACCAGAAGATGCTGTGCTTGAACAATGAGCAGTCAACCTTCCCCAATTTTTCTCTCTGTGTGTAGTTTCTAAGTACAGCAGACAGGAGGTGATGTTATGATATTTCTAGAAGTGTCTGGGTGTGATTATTTCTCCTCTCTTCTATATTTTTTGTTTAATTTTTATATAAGTGGGCTAAGCCTCTTGGAGATTTGATCTATCCATTTCATTTTCCTTCAAGATAACAACTGGCAAGAAATAGTACAATTATAATTTGCTGGTTTGCTGCTGAAAGTAGAATGGGGCATATATGCTCTCTATACCAAAGTCTGCCCTTAGTGATAAGGACAAATATGAAGCACAAAAGTAGGAATGGTATAGACCACATATAGACTCTGTATCTATATTCTATTTTTTTTCGGAAATCTATATTTCCTTCTCCTTTTTGCAAATTGCAAAAGCAGCCTTTTAGGTGTTGTTTCTTGTTTGGACTTTCTATTAGCAAAAACATGGAATCCTGTGAGCCTGTAATATGTTTAAAATGGTAAAATGGGAGCCACAACTATAATATTATATCCCTGCATCTTTTTTATATGCTGCACTTGCCACATCCACAAAAAGGGGGGCACTTGGATTTTGGAGGCTTTGGGGCATTCCCCATGAAACAGAAGTGGTATTCAACAGGTTCTGACCAGTTCTGGAGAACTTGTAATGAAAATTTTGAGTAGTTCAGAGAACCAGTAAATACCACCTGTGACTGGAGATTTTACAGTATCCTTCCACTGCCACACGCCCCAAGCTATGTCCACAGAACCTGTAGTAAAAAAATATGAATCCCACCACTGCCATGGACACCTTTTGGATGAGGAGTTTGCTGGCCATTGCCACTATTAAGAATTGTCAGCCCCTTGCTATCTTTTAACTCTCTGGGACCTCTTCTTCCATTGTTGATATGACTATGGTTTTTATTTGGCTACCCCTCTCTGGTACTTCTTCAGGGATATTTTCAATGCTGAGGTTGCCAAACCATTCTTTGCTATCTATACCTCTCATTCAGGGTTTTGCAAACCATTCTTCCTCTAAAGGCCCGGTCCCACTGCACTTACGGATGCAAAGAGGATGTAAAACGGACAAAAAAGCTTACCATCCATTGGAAAATGCTATGCATCTGTTGTGTACTCATTGCATACGTGTTTCATATGCTCTATCCGTCGAGCATCCGTCCACTGAGATTTCATCCACGCAAGAAGTTTTGAACTGCACAAAACTTTGTGAATGGATGAACTTTCCGCTGTGTACAATGTAAATCCGTGACATATGAGCAACAAATGTTCTATGTCCATTATCATCCATTAAATATCCGCTGTATCCTCTCTGCATCCTCTGGGCATCCTCGCAACTCACATCCGCTGCAGCTGAAAATGGAAAGAGGGAGGAAACAAAAGGTACACGGAATGTCTACACAACGTTAGTAGCACAGAAATAGAAAGGATGCACAGTGAACGGTTTGCATCTGATATACATCCGCGTGGCATCCCCTTTCTTTCCTTTAGGTGTACGTGATGCATCCGCTTCATCTGCTATGCGTCCACTTTGCAATTCTCCCCCGGAACCCCTCTGGAGGTGTCATCCGCTTCCATCCGCTTTCATCTGCTAGGCTTCCTATGAACATCCATTTAACATCCCCACTACATACTACCCACGTCCGTTCTTTTCTGTTCTTTTCCATTCTGTTTATGCACATTTTCGCCACTTTTTGGAGCAGATGACAATGGATGGAGCCACCCCTGAAATTTTGCTCATCCACTGTGTCCTTTATGCCTATGTTTTGCTTCCGTTGGCCAGTGGGATTGGGCCTTAAATCAGAGCTGTCAAACTCCCAGCCAATGGGCCACATGAGTTATGTGCTGGCCATGGCCATGCCCAGTTTAGCGAAGGGGAACAAAGTCCTGATATGTCATGTGACACTACAGTGACGATGTGAGTTTGACACCCCTGCTCTAGATCGTATTGAAGCTGTCTTGGACAGCTGTCCTTGGCCATACTGCAGTTCTTTGACTATGCTGGTCTTGTTGCCTATGCCTCTCCGATACTTTTAATATCAGTGGACATCATCCAGATATCCATTCTCCAGATACACCTATACTATGTCTCCTGGATCACTTCTTTGTAGTCACTGAGAGGGTGAAATATTAAAACTTCAGTTGCACCCAAGATCTTGAGTGGGGAAAAAAAAAAAAAAAGGGGGGGGGGAGCTCATTGTAGCACAGACCAGAGAAATGTCCATCCCCAAAAAGTACATCGGAGAGCACAATTGCTTGCAAAAATGTGTAGAATTGGAAAACTGCATTCAAAAGCAAGCATATTAGAAGTTCATATAATGATGCCTATAAATATTTGTTTAAACTTTTTCTGCCAGTTCAGGCAGAATGGAATAGGACCAAACTTGCCACCAATAAAATGAAAAACTCAGCAAGAACAGCAGTTCTCCATACAAGATGATGCTATTTATTGCTGATTCAATGTAGGCTTTTTTGTTTTCATTGTTCTGTACTTTTGTTTTAATGATTTGCTATGCATGATTATTTAGCAGCATTGTGAATCCTCACAAATTGGAGGATTCTGTTTCAAATAATAATTTGTTTGCTGTTTCTGCAGATAGATTAATTCACGACAGGTGAATGTCCTCCCTCCCTGAGAATTTTTCCTTTGTTGTAAGAATTGCTTACTTTCTTCAAAAGTTCTGCACATATTTTCTAAAAGCAGAAATCCAAGATTTGTCACAAACAAAATTATTTGGCAACTCCAACATTCTCTTACTTTGCCATGCTGCTATTTTGCATTTGCTAAAATATATCTCAAATATTCATGTCATTCATAAGAATGAGACACTTCACTAGCTGGTCACAAGCTGAGGCTTGTCGTTCTGTTCTTTGGCAGTCTGGTGGGTGTAGTTCAGGCCAGGTGGTGTGAGAAATGGGAAGGCGTCAGTTTTCTTGTTTTGACTTGCAATTCTGGTTCAGGTTGTTCTGAGCTGAAGCCCAACTGCAGAATCTTGGAAATTGCCTGGATTAAAGAACAAATAAATTAGCAAATCCTAAAATGGGATTTGAGACCTGCCAGAGATTGATGGATAAGAGTTCTTGAGTTTTACCTTGAGCTAGACACCATAGACTTGACAAATTTCCTCTTATTTTCTGGATGATGACAGCATTAACTTTGTCTTTCTTTTTGCAATTTTTTTTTTTTAATCTGTAAGAAATGGAATTAAGACACATTAGTTTTGGGGCAATGGCTGAAGTGTCAAGCTTGTCTGTGCAAATTCCCTGTTTTAGTGTTAAGGATCATAAGATGTGCAACACACACACACACAGACACCCACACAGAATTGCAAAAACATATTTCTGATGATATTAAAATTCTTCTGTCTTTTTCCAAACACCTCATATTTCATATTCTGAAAAGCCATTTGCTTTGATTTAACCCATTAGTATCTAATATTCAAGCTGCAAAAAGAATAAGTCCTGATTGGACCCTTGCAGTAACCCCCACTGCAGTACATCTCACAACAGAATGAGGCTACATTCTGCAGGTCCCTCCAAAGTTTAGAGAAGCATTTCAAGCAAAGGTTGGTATCATAGCAAGATTAGTATCAGCTCTAACAGAGCATCAAAGTGAATTCTGACTTCAATAAGAACAGGTAAAATAAATTTACTATGTTACTTTTATTTACTTGAGTATAATAATTATTGTAGTATAAATATTATTGCAACCAAGAGCCTTTATTTTTGTATTGCTAAACCCTGACAACCACTAGATGGCAACAAAAAGATATAGATAACTCTGTTTGCTGTCATCTAGTGGTGGCTCAGATTTTTGTAGCCCAGAAATGGCATTTCTATTCCATCTGCAAGCTGCTGTCTTAATTAGAAGCTCACAAGCTTTCCTCTTGCCCCAGAGGTAGGAGAAAATCATGTCAATGCATATCATTCTTAACCCCACAGCTGCTTTTAATATGCATCTGAATTGGGCCATGCTGTGCTATCTGTTCAGTTCCTCTATAAGATACCAAGAGAACAGTCATTTGGCTTTCTTTTGCTGAAATTTGAATGTCACCAACCCTGGGAAAAGCTGCCACCCAGTGCCATATAGAATGTTGACTGGGAGTGCTTGCAAGCTACAGTATGTGCACTCTTCCAATCAAATACCTTGCTTTTTTCCCCCAAGGGATTACCAACCTATTGACTTAGTAATCACCAGATGGCAGCAAAGAGTTCAACTTTTTTAGCTGCAAAGTAGTGGTAGCCTGGGTTGGTGTAACCCACATACAATGACTACATAAGTATTTTGGAGCCAGGAATCAAGAAAATAATTTTGGTACATGTGAGAGAAGTGTTCTACTGGCAGGGGCCTTTGAATTAATTCATGTAATTTTTCCAAGATAGTTGCTGATCTGTTGACCAATTGTTAGATTCTCTGACGCTGGCTGAGGAATTCTGGGAATTGAAGTCCACAAGTCTTAAAGTTGCTAAGGTTGGAGACCCTTGCACTGGTGAGAGTGAGTGTTTGTCTCTCTTACTGCCCTCTGTGCTTAGGATTTGCATAGCCAAATGCAGTCACTTACATGTTGCTGGAAAAATTGTAGTTGAAATTTTGTACTGGATTCCTTATTGTAATGAATTGCAATTTTTTTAAAAAAATGGCAAAGAGCAAAGGCCACTGGAAAAGAAATTCTCTACCATGCAAACCACAGAAGCCCAAGAACAGAGTTCTTTCACTCACACTTTCAGTGATGTGTTTTCAGCAAGTGATAGTCCACTTCAGAGCATCATACTTTTTAGATTGATCAGTTAATTAATTTTTACTGGTTCTGGAAGTCAGGGTTCTAATGTCCTTCATATCTAAAAAAACACTGCAAAGTGGTACCAAGCCCAGGCAGTAGGAAGTGGATCCACAACAGAATGATCAACCAGTTAAAGGTAAGCAGATCTCTGCCCCCAAGTGCATTCTATTCTATTCTATTCTATTCTATTCTATTCTATTCTATTCTATTCTATTCTATTCCATAAATTCTATCAATGATGAGAAAAAAGGAAGGATCTAGAATCAAAAGAAAGTAGGGTTGGCAGAACGGATGATTAGAAATAAAAAATACTGTATAAATGTATATAAAACATGTATTCTATACCATAATATGTATGACAAACAGGATTGTCAGGACAGTCACACCATGTCCAATGCTTTTAATAATTTATTCAATAAAACTTAATAATAAAAGAAAATGTGCAATGTCTTCACACAGTTGTAAGCATGCTGTGTGGATGATCTTTTGGATAGCTGGAAAGCAGATGGTCATCCTTACTATCTTATCCTAACTCTCCCTTCACCAGAGATGTGAATTAAATCTCACACATTGAAGACAACCTATTATCAGATCTGATCATTGCTAAAATAAAAGACAATTGATAATCAGGCTCCTTGCCCAAGGGAAACAACTATCTAACTTATCACACAGCTCAAGTGGGAGGAAGAGATTCAAAGATAAGATCTTTGATTTTACTAATAAATAAATGTTTTTGGTTCACAGCATTTACTGAAATTCTTATTCATGGTTTTGTAGCTTTTCTATATTAAATTACATAATAGAAATTCCTGAACTATTTTTGTACTGTTAAACTGATTTTAATCCAGAATGTCAGGAAGAAGCTTCATATTGGTACAGCTTTGGGTATTTTCCTCAGAATCAAACAAGTTCATACAATAAGGCTTACTGAATTGCTTCAAGGCTTCCTGGCCAAGCTTTGACTAACTGATTATGTGTCATCAAGTTGGTATTGATTTACAGGAACGACATAGATGAACTTAATCCAAAATAATCTCTACTCCAACCTGATCCTCTCCCACTGAAGTACCCATTGGTATTGTAATCAAGTCCATCCATCTTGCTGTTGGTCATACTCTTGTCTTTCCTTCCATCTTTCCTAGCAGCATTTGTCTAAATGCATTTGTAAAATCTAGAACTGTGCCACCTGCAGTCTGATCTAAACATAGTACACAAAATTATCTGATATAATGTCTTACCTGTCAACAACTTCTTCAGTCTCAATAACAACAATACATGGACAAACAACCAATACAAACTCAAGGTAAACCATTCCAAACTCGTTTGCAGAAAATACAACTTGGTGGTCAATGCCTGGAATGCAGGCATTCAATGCAGAGTGGTCAATGCCTGGAATGCTCTACCCAACTCCGTTGTTACAGCCTCAACCCTGCACAGCTTCAACCTCAAACTGTCTTCTTTGGACCTCACCCCATTCCTAAGTGGCCCTTAAAGGGGGCGTGCATAAGCTCACCAATGTGCCTACCGTCCCTGTCTTACTGTCCCCACTTATCTGTATTTATTCCTTTGTTCCTATTTATGTTTATACTTGTACTTGTTATCTTGTACATGTTTGATAAATGATTAATCTCAAACTGACTCAAAGCCATAACATTCACAAGAGCTGTAATTGTATGAAAAAGGATAGACTCTTCTCCCCCATTTTTTTCAGGTAGTGAATGGAATCTGGAGGTGAGGCTACTTACTTCAACTTCCCCCCTTATTTTCTACCTAAAAAGGTTCTGTTGTATGTCCTTGTGAGAAGAATGGGAGCTCTCTAAATACTCTTTTTTTATTAATAAATAATGATTAGCTGACCATGCAAGGTCAGGTGACCTTTATTCACTTAGAAAGAAGAGGATTATGTCAGCTGTCCTGGTGTTTGTAAGCAAATGCAAGAGAGTAGACAGATCTTTCCTCCCTCATACTAATCAGAGGATGAGGAGATCAAGGTACTTTGCTTTAGTGTTGCAAATTTATGAAGTCTTTCTTATTCTTTCACAGGAAGTAATCATCAAGCCCTGATAGGACCATATGTATTAATATGGTTATTAGCTAATATAAAACAGAAGAAGACACAGGGAAACATCTGTGGCATATCTGAGCAAGCACATATAGATACATAAAAAACAAAAACAAATTAATAGCCTTAAGATGGCTTCCTCTCTTCCTCTTGAATTATTGTTAACATTTGGGGCCAACTAATTAAGGCAGGGATGTCAAACTTGTGGCCCATGTGTCATGTCCTGGTCCCGCTCCACCTAGTTTAGCGAAGGGGGGCGTCCCAATATGTCACGTGATGCAGCCCTGACAATATGAGTTTGACACCCCTGAATTAAAGGAAACTCTTTCCTATTTGAGATAAATTGATTTCTACCCTCCTTGTCCTTCATGAAGGGGGAAATTTTAAATCAAAACAATATTTTGGGAAATATTGAATTGATACAGTTATATATGGTGCCCCTTGATTTATCCTTGTTACAAGTAGTAACATGCACCTCAGTCACACACACATACATAGATACATACTCACCTACCTCCCCAGCCCCACATCCACCCACTCTAACATATATATATATATATATATATATTTGGTTTTTTAAGCTTTCCTGGGTACTTACATGTGTGCTGTTCAGCTTCCTTTGGGTATTATCCCACGTCATTGTAGTGCTTTCAAAGTTGTAGCA